>JARHVA010001175.1:330000-547500 GCA_037957365.1 Torreya grandis | reverse complement strand
TTTCCAATTAAATAATAAGGACTACACTAATCATTATCACATCAAGTGTGATCCTATATCTAACCAATATCTTGTTTTAAACCTTAACTAATCCAAGTTGGATGCCTTGTATTCCATTTAGCCACTTTATTTAGTATTATCATGTCTTAATGGATTATAATCACTACTTAGTTGGTCAAAACACTTTGGATAGTTGTCTTAAATACATACAAATGAAATAAACTAATGTCTAAAATCACTAGTGGTAGAATTATAAACTTATCATGTGATAAGGACTACACTAATCATTATCAAATCAAGTGTGATCCTATATCTAACCAATATCTTGTTTTAAACCTTAACTAATCCAAGTTGGATGCCTTGTATTCCATTTAGCCACTTTATTTAGTATTATCATGTATTAATGGATTATAATCACTACTTAGTTGGTCAAAACACTTTGGATAGTTGTCTTAAATACATGCAAATGAAATAAACTAATGTCTAAAATGACTAGTGGCAGAATTATAAACTTATCCATTAATTTCTTTTTCCTTGAACCTAGTGTACAGAGGTGGGTTACCCTAGAAGAAACCATAGGATTTTTATAGAGCTGCCATGAACAATTATGGAATATAAAAGATAACATCCATTTATGAATTCGTGTGCTATAAAGTAGTGTGGTTATTCAATTCAAGGGAAGAACATACACTTGTCATGATCTGATTGGGTTGTGAGGAGGAGAGATGCCTATTTAAGGAAGGTAGATGTCTTAAAACAAGACCTTTTTGGACATTTTATTAAGAAGGGTAGGAGGAAAAAAAACACCTAGAGAGGGAGAGCCTTGGATAGAAGAAGTTTTAGAAAAGATCCCAAGAAGGACTAGGATTGACTAATAGGATTCTATTTTATAACTAGTATATTATTTAGTGCATAAAGTTTTTTTGACTCTTAATTGAATTATTTTATTCATAAATAGTAAAACCACTTGGATTAGTTCTTATATTTGATTATTTACATATGGTTGTCCTTGGTTCACCCCATAGTCTTTTCTAACCTTATGTGGGAGTTTGGAGTTGAGACATTCCTCCATGGTACCTCTAGCTATTAGGAATTTTTCTTACTTAGATAGTAAGGTTTCATCATATAAGGTTATTTATGCATTGAAAGGTTAAATTATTCATCATGTAATAATGTTTAAGTCTCTCATGTGTGACATAATGGTAGGTTTCTAAATCCCTCTTGCTGCCATATATTGGAACACATCTTATTGGTTGAATGACTAATTGCTTTTATCCCCATGGTTTATCTTTTTTTATTTATTATTATTTGAATTAATTTTAAGGTTAGTAACCTCTTTGTCTATGAAATGTTTGGATTGTCACCTTTTGAATAACCATATCCTTGACTGCCAAACATCTTGACTTCCTTAAGCCTTTATTTATATTGTACCATGATGTGAACATGTTCAAAGTTGGGAGTCCTACTCAGTGATTCCATGTGCCTAGAATGATTGGTTAAATTATTGATTGGGAGTCCTACTTAGTGTATATGTATGTGTGTGTGTGTGTGTGAATATATTTAGTTGTATATTCTATGACTAATTTGTGCATTGCATCATGATCTAATTGTAATATCTCTATTTCTAGATTATTTAAATATGAATTGTACATCTCATAAGAAGGTAAGTTAGACTACATATGACATTAATAATAAAGAGGACATGTTATTCTACTTATAATAATCTAGCTATGATAAACCTTTTTATGATATGGATTTATGCTCATATAGTATGAACTATGTTGGTTAACCTTTTAGTGATAATACATAGCCTAAGTAAGATAAGATATTAAATAAATCTTGAGCTAAAAATATTGAAGAGAGTAAGGTTTTACTGTAGACCTCCCTAGAAGGTAACTAACTTTGAGGAGTAATTATTAGGCCTACATTGATTTTTTAGTAGTATATTAATATTTTGTGCTTAGATTTAACTTTGTGATAATCATAATATCAAATACACTTTATGTCTCTTCTTGTAATTTGATTGATTATATTTTAGACAAAGTTTATCTCTTATGAGTGGACTCAATTATTGGTTGGGTGATTATTATTGGAAATAACAATATGATTTGACTAAAAAATTAGAATATTGATGATATTCAAGGAAATATATGTCTTGTGGAAAGACTTATTAATTAAATAATTGAATAATTCATTTGTTTTAGACTCTCCTAAAACTAAAGCAATTTATATAAAAGGAAAATTATAATAGAACTGGGATTTTTGGCTAGAATAATAATAATATAAGGTAACTAGGTGGGATAAACAATAGAAACTCTTGCAGAAATTAATTAATGATCAAAAAATGATTTCAAGACTAATCCTCAACTCTCTATATTTACATGTCATAAAATCTCTTATTGAATATCATCTTTGGTATAAATGATTAGATCTATGTGTTAATACTAGAAGTTTTACCTTATATGGTGGCTCTTGAGATTGAGTTTGCCTTGTGAATATCTAATGAGTCTTCTAAACTAATTAGAATATATTTTTAGTTTTATCATATCAATTTAGACCCATTCTTGTTTTCTTAAGTTGATAGGCTTTGTATTTTGGCCTCATATGTTTTTTGTGCTTTGTGTAAAGTGTTTGATTATGACCTTACCAAATGAATCTATGAAAGCTATTATTTTAATCATCTTTTATTGCCTTAGTCTTTTTCCCAATTGAGATTTTACTTAGATCTCACCTTATCTAATTTATGATTTTATTGATGGCTTTTACCTTATTCAATTTTTAAACTATTCACAAACTTTAACCTAGTTTAATATTGTTATTTACCTTAGCAAATTTTTGGATTTTTGAAAGTTGGTTAAATGATACCATGTGGCATCATTCTGATGAATCAAAGAATTAGTGGGATAGTCTAATCCCATAATACCTCTAGGGTCTTGAGAAACTCCCAAGTGGTAGAATTATATAATTTAGAGTCCTAGAAAGATTAACTAATTAGGGTATAATACCCTAATTCCTCTAAGATTCCAATGGCTTAAGATCATACCAAGAGGCATCATTCCAAAGATCAAATTCCTTGAAGAATTAATCCTTTGGGTTAATCCTCCAATGCCTCTGATGTTTTGATGGCCCAAGAAGTTACCATGTGATAAAAATTTTGAGCTTAGAGCTTCAAGAGGATTAAGCCATTACGGGATAATGCCCCAATTCTTCTAAAGTCTCATGAACTTGATGAGATTCCAAGTGCAAGCATCCTAGAGCTCAAAGGTGAATCAGCTTGTCAATTAAATTTGGGATTGGTTCCCCTAGATATGATAAATAACACATCATTGATGTTTGATAAGAATAGTAGAAGCAAACCTAAAGTAGTTATGTGGTGCCTAATTACATCAACATTAGTGAAGACTAAATTTTATGGTCATCCCAACATAGTTTCATGATATCCTTGGACTTATGCTTATGAATTGATTTTTTAGTTCCATGATTGAGCATTTTAAGTATTCTTACCACTTGACTAGTGATACATGATTATAAAATGGAATGCAACAGTTTGTACGATTGTAATATTTAATTATATGTTATTTTTTGTTCATTAATATCCTTTTGTTATGGTTGGGTGGAGCATGAATTAATTTCAATTGTCTCAATATAAAAAATTATGGGCATGATAATAGAGATCAATGACTTAAGAGTTGAGAGAGATGTAGTGATCATCAATCATGACCAGCTTATGGTAGAGCTTACTAGATATAAGATGATCCCTCCTGGTCCATTAATGGATCTATTTCATAGTGTGTTTATTGAGTATATATAGGTACAACATGACCATGTGTATCTATAGGCAAAAGTGGACATTTGAGGGTCATGGGATGAGGATATAGTATTTTTCACTCTCACAAATAGATGATAGTGGAGCCTCATATTTTCATGGTCTCTCATTGGTAGAGGTAATTTGATAGGGGGATGATCCCATTATTGAGTGAATTTGTATATGTCATAGTTTTATCATTATAAATTTTGTGTGTGTGTGTGTGTGTGTGTGTGTGTGTGTGTGATTTGATATATCCATTATTGCATTGTAATTATATAAAAATTATATTTTATATGTTATTTAACAATGTTATATGTTGTAAATTAGTTAGCATGATGCCATTAATGTTATATATATATATATATATATATATATATATATATATATATATATATATTTGATTGTGATATTGTAATTTAAATGTGTTAATTATATTTTAATTTGTGACACATGTGTAACTGATTTAATTATAAATTATACAAGTTGACCATCATGATGGGAATATAAATTGTACACTATATTGATAATGATTATATATATGTGGCTCTATATTCCTAGAGATATTCACATCTATATTAGTCATTTGTGGTACTTTTATTTGATATTGATGATGATCTTTCGATATATTTTAAGTGTGCATTACACATTCATATCTCTAGTCAATTTTTTTTAATTTGGCTTCCATGATTGTGTAATTCAAGATGTATTATTACAATGGAACATGGTGTCCTTATTTTTTGTTATATGTACTTAGAATTTTAAAAAACCACCTTTGGAAGTAATATGTAAATTGATATTATGAATTTTCACTGTTGCATTCATTTTTTATAACCAAGGATGTCTAAAAATGATATTTCCTAATGGAATAGTATGTTGTAATAATGAATAATGTGCTCACTATCTTCAGTCCCTAAGTGATTTGTAAAACAATATGCCATGATTTATATCAATGTTTATGATGTGAATCTTTCTCATTATATCCCACACTTTCAGTAAATTACATTGTACATGTATTATGATGTTGCATAATATTATACTATAATTACTTTCAATATATAATCTTTAATGATACTTTCAATAAATTACTTTTTCAAATCTGATACCTTCTTGGTGGCCTAAGGTTTCCTCTGAACTTAACATTGATAAACAACCTCTGGAAGCAACAATTGATTCAGAGTCTGAGAATTGAATCTGAACTTTCTAATATCTTATTCAACATATTAATGTTATTCTCAACTTTTGAATCATTAATAATAATAATAAAATAAATAAATTAAATAAATTAAATAAATTAAAAAAACCTTAATTTAAATACTCTATCATTTACTGATGGTTCTTTATTTATTTTTCTTGTTTACTGGTTACTAGAGGTTGTTCAGCTTGCTGATCCAGTTGGTTAAAATTTAGATCAGTGTTTTGACTTTTATTTTTTTTGGTCATTTTAATAACATACCTTTCACATTCTTTACTTAATTTTTGCAACTATGTCATTACATATTTTTCAATCTTCTTGGATTGTTCAAAACTATGTGTGATTGCAGATCTTCAATTATTTCCTTTGAATCATTTTCATTTTTCTTGATCTAGAGCTTTAATCTTTGATTCTTCTTCTCAAGATATTTTAAATATTTTAAGGCACAAAAGAGTTCTCCTTCTAGATTCACTTCAGTTTCATCCTATTCTTCTTCTTGATCATCTATACTTTTGCTTGTGGAGGCATCTTCATGTATGTCCATAAATAGAATCTCTTCTTTTGAATCATGACTCCACTATCTTCAAATGAGCTAGGATCTTTAGAATACAAACTCTTCTTCTCGAATCCCTTCTTGAATTTTCCTTTGAAATTATTATGGTATGTAGACTTTCCTTATTCATTTTCACCATTACCCTTATCTAGGAACTTAGCTACAAAATGTCCAATCTTTCCACAATTAAAAAAATTAAAAAGTAATTTTTTTTATATTTACTGATGCTCTTTTTTAGCTTGCGAATAAATAGAGCTCCATTATTATCTTCATCATCGCTAGAACTATCACTTGATTCCTAAATCTTAGCCTTCTCTTTCTTTGATGTCCTAAAATAAAATTCTCTCTTTGAGGGTTTCTCTTGTTTGGTCCATATCTCATATGTTGTAATAACACCATGTAGCTCATCCATGTTTAGCTTAGATTAATTCTTCATCTCTTCAATTGCCAAAACTTTTGAATCATATCTCAATGGTAGAGATCGCAAACCTTTTTGTACCATAATTGATTCATCTAAATTTTGTCCAAGACCTTGAATTTAATTAACTATTTGATCAACCCACAAAAGATAACATGTTATATTTTCTTCTTCTTCTATATTCAAATTCTCAAACTATCTTCCAAGAGTCTAAAGCTTAGCTTGCTGAAATTTTCCATCACCTTTGTAAATATTCTTAAGTTTTACCCAAGTTTCATAAGTATATTTACATTAAATAACTTTAACAAATTCTGATTCACATAAACCACATAAAAAAGCATTTAAACTTTTAACATTATTTTCACTTGCCTTATTTTTCACTAGAGTAATTACAAGTGTCTGTGGTTCTTCATATTCCTCCACCACTACTTGCCAAATGTTGAATCTAAGGGACATCAAATAAGTCTTCACTTTCAAATAATTTTGAGCACTAACCCAAAAGAGCACCAACCCCACTTGTGTATAAAACACTAATATCTCTCAATCTTTCTTACTCAACAAATAATATAACTCTACAATATCTCTTGCTTTTCACTCCTCTAAAACAAATAAAAACCATGCACTATCTTGCATATTACAAATGGCTTCTCAAGCCTTTATTTATATCTTACCAAATGACCTTTGACATTCACCTTTTTTGACCCTTCAATCCTCATGGAAAATGGTGCCAAACTTGTATGACCCTTTGTATCCTTTCATTTAAAAATTCACATGGTGACCCTTCATGAGATAATCCATCTTTTCCTCTTTTGTCTTTATCTTGGTGACTTTTTGTATTCCTCAAAGTGTCCCTTCATGGAAAAATGCACCATACCCTCTTTTGTCTTCACATTATGACTCTTGGAATTATTCAAGATGACTGTTCATGAGAAAATACATCCCATTCCTCTTTTATCTTTACCCCATGACTCTTTGAATTCTCTATGGGGCCTCTTTTGACTTATATGCAACAAAAAATATATTCATTAATATTAAATAAATATTAACACACATTAGCCAAGATGTGAATATTAAAAACAACATTAAATGCAATGGGGCATTTATTACCAATGTTAGAACATTGACATTAATGATAATATTTCAAAAAATATCCCACTTTAACATTTATGGTAGCCTCAAACTGAAACTACCACATCCGAAAACTTGCACATACGACCATATGAAAAACATATAGTAACTCCCCCTTACTATATCAACTTGTACCTATTCCTTGTACCTATTTTGTACCCATTTCTACACTTGTACCTATATCTATTTATATTCTTCTCCCCATTTGACATCAATGAAAAAGCGCTTATCCTAGAGTTGACACTTAACTTCCCCTCAACTGATGTTGATCCTCAATGGCATGAAGTAAAATCAATTACTCCCAACTTCTCTCACAGATAATCAAATGTGTCTTTTGGTAATGCATTTGTGAAAACATCTACAATATACTCTATAGTACTGATATATTCCATTTTAACCTATTGATCTGCAACCTAATCTCTCAAAAATTGATATCTAATGGGAGTATGTTTTGTTCTTGAATGCATCACTGGATTCTTTGAAATATTAATAGCACTTGTGTTGTCACAAACAATATAAATAGTTTCATCATATTCTACCTTGATATATTCCAAAGTTTTCTTCATCTAAATCACTTGAGTCCAACACAATACCACTCCAATATATTCTACTTAAATTGTATAAAGTGATACTAAATTTTGCTTATTTCTTATCCATGTTACTAAGCTATCACTGAGATAGAAATCTCTTCCACTTGTACTCTTTCTATTATCCAAGAAACCTACCCAATCTAAATTTGTATAAGCAACTAAAGTGAAATCTCTGCTTGTGGGATATAGTAATCCATAATCTAATGTCCCCTTGATCTATCTGAATATTCTCTTCACTAACTAAACATGACTATCTTTTGGAGCTAATTGATATCTTGAAACCATACCTACTTCATTTATGATGTCTAGCCTCAATGTTTTCAAATATAAAAGACTACCAATCATATATCTATATAATTATTGATCTACAATAGGTGAATCTTCATCCTTGCTCATCTTATTTCCTATACACATTGGTGTCCCAACTAGTGCATAATCCTCAAAACCATATTTCTTCAACATTTCCTTGGCATATTTACTTTGAGATATGAAAATTCCTTTATCTGACTAAAATATTTACAACCCTAAGAAAAATGACAATTCTCTAAGCATAGACATATCAAATTATTTTTGCATATTATCAAAAAATTCTTGTGTCATATTTTCAATGGTTCCTCTAAAAATGATGTCATCAACATATGCCACAACAATCAATTGATGCTCACCTTCTATTTTTATGTAGAGATTACTGTTAATAATTACTCTCTTGAAACCTTGATCCTACATGTACTTATGAAGTCTTGTATACCAAGCTCTAGGAGCTTCTTTCAATCTATATAGTACTTTTTTAAATCTGTATACATGGATACTAACATTTGAGAGAATAAATCCCTCAAACTACTCAATTTAGAACTCTTCTTATAGATTCTCATTTAGGAAGGCATATTTGACATCCATCTAAAACACTTTGAAATTTTTAAACACTACATATGCAAGAAACATTCTAATAGCCTTTAGCCTTGCCACTAGTTCAAAAGTTTCTTCAAAATCTATTCCCTCAATCTAAGCATATCTTTTACATACTAATTTTGTTTTATTCTTGGTCACTTCTCCATTTTAATTCAACTTATTTCTGTAAACCCATTTTGTTCCTATCACATTGTGATATTTTGGTCTAACTACTAATTCCCAAGTATCATTATTTTCTATATAATTTAATTATTCATCCATTGCCTTAACCTAATGCCTATCATGTCTATCTTCTGAAAAAGTTATAGTCTCAATTTTGGATAACAAAGAGAAATTAACTTGCTTAGATCCACCTACCATCATTCTTCTAGCATGAATTCTTTCATTTATGTCTCTGATGATGTCACTTTTATTATGATTTATCTAGACATATTTTGATAAGGTTTTTGTGTCCTTTTTGTCCTTCTTCTCATCTTCATCTAATTCATCAAAAATTTCCTCTTAAATGATTTTAGGAATGTCTATTGGATCACTGATTCTTTGTGTTCCTTCTTCTATCTTGATACTTGCACTTTCAACTATTTTCTTGGTTATTTTGTTATAAGATTTACTTTTTAAAGAATAACAAATAAATATACCTTCATCTTCTCTAGATTCAAACTTACCCAGTTTTTCATCGGTTCTCTTTATGAAGCATCTACTATAGAAAACTCTAAAATAATCAACTATTGATGGTTTGTCTTTCCATAGCTCATAAGGAGACTTATCACTGTTGACTATCAATAGTAATCTATTTTGAATAATCACTACTATAGAAATTTCCTCTTTCCATATTTATCTGGTATCTTGGATTCATTTAACATTATCCTCACCATCTCTTGAACTATTTTATTTCTCTGTTCAACTACTATATTTTGTTATGGAGTTATAGCTACTGAATAATGTCTCTTTATTCCATGGTCTTCATATAACTCAATAAACTAATTTGAAATGAATTCTCCTCCTCAATTTGATCTTAGGCACTTAATCTCCAAATTGGTTTCATTCTCAACTAATGCTTTAAATTCTTTGAAATATCTAAAAGATTTTGATTTTTCCTTTAAAAACACTACCCAATTCATACATGAAAAATCATCAATAAGCAACATGAAATATTTCTCACCTTGAGTAATTTGAGTTCTCATAGGTCCACATAAATCAGTGTGAACAAGCTCTAAAAATTGTGTGGTCAAGTACTCTTTTCTTTTGAACCACCTTCTGGCCTACTTCCCATACTGACAAGGTTCACAAAGCATGTTGAATGGCTTTGTAATCTTTGGAAGATATCTGACTACTCTCTTCTTGTTGATGTTGACAATATTGTCAAAATTTATGTGTCCCATTCTTATGTGCCATAGCTAAATTTCTTCAATCTGAATCAAACAAAATATTTGACTTTTGATGTTTGATAACATATAGAAATTATTGCCTATTCTTTAAGCATCTACAACTAACACATTTGAATCTTTTCTTCTAATTTCAAAACCTTCTACATAAAACTTTAGTGCATGCCCCTCATCACACATGTGACTTACAGTCAAAATATTATGCTTAAGACCTTATACATAAAAAACATTTTTAGTTTTAGTTCTACCATTATCCAAACTTAGTGTACCTTTTTTGGTAATTTTGGTAGTAGTATTATCTTTGAATATCACTGTGCTACAATTAATCTTATTCAAGGTTATGAACTTGATCTTGTCTCCTATCTTGTGCCTCAAACATCCACTATCAATGAACCATGGCTTTTCTTCATTTCTTGCATGCAAATTTGTCTGTAACAACATAGATTTTTTAGGTTATTTCTTCTACCATGAACCTGTCTAAACTTTCTTCTTGATAAATGGAGCCTTGAAAATCTGATCCTTCTTGACTAACTTGAACATGCTTCTACAATACTAGACTATGTGTCCAAAGTTTTTACACTTTTAGCATAATATAGCCTCTTCATTAAAGCCTAATAGATGAAAAAAAGAGTTATGGCTTCTGCTTGACTCTACATGAGTTCCTTTCTCCTTATTTCAAAAATTTTTACCCCTTTTCAACATTCTATTTTCTTATGATAATATAAATTTTAATAAAAATAGTAACCATAAAAATAGGACTAGTTTGTGTATCTCTAACCTAATTGCCTTTTAGAGCTATGTTCCTTACAACCTTCTTAGTTTGAGATGTCCTCTGTATTCAAAATTTTTCCCCTTTTTATTTCCTCTTTTGTAAGAGCTTCAACATAAGTCTTTCTTTTTTCTATGTTAACCTTGTTTGTGAAATTAGTGGCCTCCTCTTTCTCTTTTTCAAATCTAATACCTATCATATCTGACATTGATCTTTGAATTTCTAGTATATTATTCAACATATTAGTGTTATTCTCAAATTTTGAATCATTAGTTCCTTTATCATTGATTTCTTTATTTATTTTATCAAGATCTACTTTTAAAGAATAAATTTTAATAACATACCTTTCACATTCTTCACTTAGTTTTTGCAACTATGTGATTAGATCTTTTTCATTCTTCTTGGCTTCTTCAAAGAGTGCTTATAGATATTCAATTGTTTCCTTTAACTCCTTTTCATTTTTCTTGATCTAGAGCTTTAATCTTTGATTCTTCTTCTCTAGAGATTTTAAACTCTTCTAAGGCATAACTGAGTTCTCCTTCCATATTCACTTCAGCTTCATCCTATTTTTCTTCTTGATCATCTATACTTTTTATTATAGAGGCATCTTCATGTATGGCCATGAATAGAATCTCTTCTTTTGAATCACTAACTCCACTATCTTTGGCTAAGCTAGGATCTTTACAATACAAACTCTTCTTTTCAAATCCCTTCTTGAATTTTCCTTTTATTTTCTTCTTGTATGTAGACTTTCCTTCTTCATTATCACCATTACCCTTAGCTAGGCACTTAGCTAAAAAGTTCCCAATATTTCCATAATTAAAATATTTAAAAGGTAATTTTTCTTGATATTTATCTGTACCCTTTTTCATCTTGAAAATAAATAGAGATCAACTGTCATCTTCATCATCGCTAGAACTATCACTTGATTCTTGATTCTTATCATTATATTTCTTTGATGTATTAAAAGTAGCTTCTCCATTTGAGGGTTTCTATTATTCGGTCCATATCTCATATGTTGTAAGAATACCATGTAGCTCATCCATATTTATCTTGGTTAGATTTTTCATCTCTTCAATTGCCAAAAATTTTCATCATATCTCAATGGTAGTGATCTCAAAACATTTTGTACCATAATTTATTCTTTTAACTTTTCTCCAAGACCTTCAATCTAATTAACTATTTGATCAATGTATAAAAGATAACTTGCTATATTTTCTTCCTCTTCCATCTTCAACCACTCAAGTTATCTTCTAAAAATCTAAAGTTTAGCTTGTTGAACCTTTCCATCACCTTTGGAAATATTCTCAAGTTTTACCCAAGTTCCATGAGTAGATTTACATAGTATAACTTTAACAAATTTTGATTCAAATAAATCACATAAAATAACATTTAAAAATCTAGCATTATTTTCACCTGCCTTCTTTTTTATGAGAGTAATTACAAGTGTCTATGGCTATTCAAATTCCTCCACCACTACTTGCCAAATGTCAAATCCAAGGGCCATCAAATAAGTCTTCATCCTTATGCTCCAAAAAGCATAGTTTGTCCCATCAAACAAAGGTGACTTATTTGTAGAAAAACCTTTATGTGATCCAACTATCATGCTTTCTTAATCTACCTTCAAGCTGTAAAACTTTTTCCAAATGAACCTGCTCTGATACCAATTGTTAAGCATAAAATATATTAAGAGAGGGGTGGGTGAATCAATATATTATATATATATTTTTTACTTAATCTATTTTATTTTCTTTAACCACTTAATCAAACATTCAAGAGATGAAATAAAATTGAAATAATAACATGCACCACATAAGAGAGAGAGAGAGAGAGAGGTATCATATTTTTACATGGAAATCCAAAGTGGAAAAAAATACAAAGAACAATCTCAAGTATATTAATGAGCACCAACCCAAATTACAAATTTTACAAGCACCAGCTTGAAAGAGAATCAACCCTTTTATTGAGAACCAACACAATAAATTTATTTGAGTACTAACCCATAAGATCACCAACCCCTCTTGTGTATAAAACATAACTATTATCTCAATGTTGCTTAATCAACAAATGATAAAAATCTACATTATCTCTTGCTTTTCTCTCCTCTAAAACAAATACAAACCATGCACTCTCTTACATTTTAAAAATGTATTCTCAAGCCTTTGTTTATATCTTACCAAATGAATGTTTCTATTCACCCTATGTGACCCTTCAGTCATTATTAAAAATGGCACCAAACATGCATGACCCTTCATATCCTTTCATTTGAAAAGTCACATGCTGACCCTTCATGAACTAATGCAGCCTTTCCTCTTTTGTCTTTATCTTAGTGATTTTTTGTATTCCTTAAAGTGTCCCTTCATGGAAAAATTCACCATATCCTCTTTGGTCTTCACATGGTGACTCTTATAATTCCTCAAGATGACTCTTCATGAGAAAATGCATCCCATTCCTCTTTTGTCTTTACCCCATGACTCTTTGACTTCTCCATGGGCCCTCTTTTGACTTATATGCAACCAAAAATATATTCATTAATATTAAATAAATATTAACACACATTATCCAAGATATGAATATTAAAAATACCATTAAATGCAATGGGGTCTTTATCACCAATGCTAGACCTTCGACATCAATGACAATATTTTCAACAATTGTTAAGAATAAAATATATTTAGAGGGGGGAGGTGAATTTATATATTATATATATTTTATTTAATCTAGTTTATTTTATCTAACCACTTAATCACACATTCAAGATATGCAATAAAACTAAAATAATAACATGCACCACATGAGAGAGAGAGAGAGAGAGAGAGAGAGAGAGAGAGAGAGAGAGAGAGAGAGAGAGAGAGAGAGAGAGAGAGAGAGAGAGAGAGAGAGATCATATTTTTATGTGGAAACCTAAAGTGGGAAAGACCATGAAGAACAATATCATGTATATGAATAAGCACCAACTCAAATTATAAAGTTTGCAAGCACCAACTTGTATGAGCACCAACCCCTTGCAAATATTTGTGATCACCAACCCATAGGAGCACCAACCCCTCTTGTGTATAAAATATAACTATCTCTCAATGTTTCTTGCTCAACAAATGATATAACTCTACAATATATCTTACTTTTATCTCCTCTAAAACAAATACAAACCATGCACTCTCTTGCATATTACAAACAGCTTCTTAAGCCTTTATTTATAGTATACCAAATGACCTTTGGCATTCACCCTTTGTGACCCTTCAATCCTCATGGAAAATGGTGCCAAACTTGCATGACCCTTCATATACTTTCATTTGAAAATTCACATGGTGACTGTTCATGAGCTAATGCATCCTTTCCTCTTTTGTCTTTATCTTGGTGACTTTTCATATTCCTCAAAGTGCCCCTTCATGGAAAAATGTGACATACCCTCTTTTGTCTTCACATGGTGACTCTTGGAATTCCTCAAGATGATTCTTCATGAGAAAATGCATCCCATTATTCTTTTGTATTTACCCTATGACTCTTTGACTTCTCCATGGGCCCTCTTTTGAATTATATGCAACCAAAAATATATTCATCAATAGTAAAAAAATATTAACACACATTAGCCAAGATATGAATATTAAAAACACCATTAAATGCAATGAGGAATTTATCACCAATGCTAGACCTTTGACATTAATGATAATATTTACAACAAACTCCACCTCTGTCATTGATGACAACCTCAAACTAAAACTACCACATTCTAAAACATGCACATACTACCATCTTAAAAACATATAGTGACTCACCCTTACTATAAAAATGTGTACCTATTCCCTATACCTATTCTACACCTACTTTTGTACCTATACCTATTTATGTTCTTCTCCTCCTTTGAAATCAAAGGAAAATGACCTATCTTGGAGCTAGCACTTAGCTCCCCCTCAACTAATGTTGATCTTCAATAGAAAGAAGTAAAACAAATTACTCCCAACTTATCCCACAGATACTTAAATGTGTCTTTTGGTAGTTCCTTTGTAAAAATATCTATAATCTACTCTATAGTATTGATATATTCCATCTTAACCTGTGGATTTACGACTTGCTCTCTCAAGAAGTGATATTTGATAGGAATATGTTTTGTTCTTAAATGCATCACTAGATTATTTTAAATATTAATATCACTTGTTTAGTCACAAAAAATACAAACAGGTTCATCATATTTTACCTTGATATCTTCTAAAGTTTACTTCATCAAAAGCACTAGAGTACAACACAATACCAATTCAATATATTCTAATTCATCTATAGAAAGTGATACTGAATTCTACTTTTTTGCTTAGCCATGATACTAAGCTATCATTGAAAAAAAACCCTCCTCCACTTGTACTTTTTCTATCATCCAATCAACCTCACCAATCTAAATCTGTATAAGTAACCAAAGTAAAATCTCTACCTATGGGATACCATAATCCATAATCTAATGTCCCATTGATATATCTGAATATTCTCTTCACCAATTGAACATAACTATCTTTTAGAGATGACTGATATCTTACAACCATACCTACTACATGCATGATGTATGGTCTTGATGTTGTCAAATATAAAAGACTACTAATGATATATATATACAAAGATTGATCTACAATAGGTGAATTTTCATCCTTGACCACATTATGTCATATGGAAATTGGTGTGCCAATTGGTGTAAAATCCTCAAAACCAAATTTATTCAATATTTTCATGGCATATTTACTTTGAGATATGAAAATTCCTTTATTTGACTAAAATATTTTCAACCTTAAGAAAAATTACAATTCTCCAAGCATAGACATCTCAAATTCCTTTTGTATATTACTAAAAAATTCTTTTGTCATATTTTCAATATTTCCTCCAAAAATGATTCCATCAACATATACCACAACAATAAATTGATTTTCACCTTCTATTTGGATGTAGAGACTACTATCAACAAATCCTCTCTTGAAACCTTGATCCTATAGTACTTATCAAGTCTTGCATACCAAGCTCTGGGATCTTGTTTCAATCCATACAATGCTTTATTCTATCTGCATACATGGCTACTAACATTTGAGAGAATAAATCCCTTAGGTTTTCAATGTAAGCCTCTTCTTCTAGATTCTCATTTAGGAAGGTAAATTTGACATCCATCTAAAACACTTTGAAATTTTTAAACACTGCATATGTAAGAAATATTCTAATAGCCTCTAGCCTTGCCACTAGTACAAAAGTTTCTTCAAAATCTATTCCCTCAATCTGAGCATATCCTTTACTTACTAATTTTCCATTATTCCTGGTCATTTCATTTTCATTCAACTTATTTTTGTAAATCCATTTTATTCCTATCACATTATGATCTTTTATTCTAGGCACTAGTTCCCAAGTATCATTATTTTCTACCTGATTTAATTCTTCATCCATTGCCTTAACCTAGTGCTTATCATGTATAGATTCTAAAAATTTTCTAGGCTAAATTTTGGATAACAAATAAAAATTAACTTGCTCAAATTCATTTACCGTCATTCTTCTCATGTGAATTCCTTCATTTATTTCCCTAATGATTTCACTTTCATTATTATTTCTTTGGAAATATTTGGATGGGGTTTTAGTGTCTTTTTTCTCTTTCTTATCACCTTCATCTGATTCTTCAAAATCTTCCTCTTCAATGATTTTAGGAATGTCTATTAGGTCACTGATTCTTTGTGCTCCTTCTATCCTAACACTTACAATTTCAACTATTTTCTTGGTTCTTTTGTTATAACATTTATAAGCTTTACTTTTTCAATAATAACCAAGAGATATACCTTCATCTTCTCTATATTCAAACTTAGTTTTTCATCAGTTCTCTTTATGAAGCATCTACTACCAAAAACTCTAAAATAATCAACTATTGTTTGTTTGTCTTTCCATAGCTCATAAGGAGTGTTGTAACTATCGACTCTCAATAATTATCTATTTTTAATATGCACTACTATAGCAAATACCTCTCTTCAATATTTATCTAGTATCTTGGATTCATTTAGTATTATCCTCACTATCTCTTGAAATATTTTATTTCTCTATTAAACTAATCCATTTTGCTATGGAGTTCAGGCTACTGAATAATGTCTCTTTATTCCATGGTCTTCACAAAACTCAATAAATTGATCTGACATAAATTATCCTCTTTGATCTGATCTTAGGAACTTAATCTTCAAATTGGTTTCATTCTCAACTAATGCCTTAAATGCTTTGCAATGTCTGAAAGCTTCTGATTTTTTATTTAAAAACATTACCCAAGTCATATGTGAAAAATCATCAATAAGCAACATGAATTATTTCTCACCTTGAGTACTTTGAGTTATCATAGATCCATATAAATTAGTGTAAACAAGCTCTAACATCTGAGTGGTCGAGTACTCTTTGTTTTGAACCACATTCTAGCTTGCTTCTCATGCTAACAAGGTTCACAAAGTGTGTTGGATGGATTTATAATCTTTGGAAGATTTCTCACTACCTATTTCTTGTTATTATCGACAAGATCGTCAAAATTTGTGTCCCATTCTCCTATGATATAACCAACTTTATTCAATCTGACTCAAATAACATCTTTGACCTTTGATATCTGATAACATATATAAATTATTTCCTATTGTTTGAGCATCGACAAGCAACACATGTGAATCTTTTCATATAATTTCACAACCTTCTACATAAAAATTTAGTGTGTGTCCCTGATCACACATTTCACTTACACTCAAAAGATTATGCTTAATACCTTCTACATAAAAAACATTTTTAGTTTTAGTTCTACCATTATCCAAACTTAGTGTACCTTTTTTGATAATTTTGGCAATAATATTATCTCTCAATTTCACTATGCCATAATTAATCTCCTTCAAGGTTATGAAATTGCTCCCGTATCCTATCATGTGACTCAAACATCTATTATCAATGAACCATGGATTTTCTTCATTTTTTGCATGCAAAGGGTTCTATACCAACATATATTTTTCAAGTTGTTTCTTCTACCATGAACCTATCTGGACTTTCTTCTTGATGAATGGAACCTTGAAACTCTAGTCCTTCTTGACTGAGTCAAACATGTTTCTACATTACTAGGCTATATGTATGAAGTTGTTTCACTTGTAACATATTATGGCAACTTCATTAAAGCCTAATAGAGGATCAAAAGAGTTTTGTCTTCTGCTTGACTCTGCATGAGTTTCCTTCTTATTTATGAAATTTTTAGCCATTTTTCAACATTCTATTTTCTTATGGCCATACCCATTACATTAAAAATAATAACCATAAAAATATGATCTTTTTGTGTATCTCTAACTTGATTTCTTTTTATATCTATATTCCTTCTAACCTTCTTTGTTTGAGATGTCCTCAATATTCTTAACTTCTTCCCTTTTTATTTCTTCTTTTATAAGAGCTTCAATATATCTCTTTCCTTTTTCTATGTTAACCTTTTTTTATGAAAGTAGTGGCCTCCTCTTTCTCTTTTTCAAATCTAATACCTATCTTATCTGACATCAACCTTTGACTTTCTAATAACTTATTCAACATATTAGTGTTATTCTCAAATTTGGAATCATTGGCTACTATATCATTGATTGCTTTATTTGTTTTCTTAAGATCTACTTTTAAAGAATCAATTTCAATAACATACCTTTCACATTATTCACTTAATTTTTTAAATTGTGTCGTTAGATATTTTTCATTCTTATTAGATTTTTCAAAGTGTGCTTGCAGATATTCAATTTTTTCCTTTGAATCCTTTTCATTTTTTTCGATTTGGAGCTTTAATCTTCTATTCTTCTTCTCAAGAGAGTTTAACTCTTCTAAGGCACAAATGAGTTCTCTTTATATAATCACTTCAACTTCAATCTATTCTTCTTCTTGATCATCTATACTTTTTCTTGGAGAGCCATCTTCATGTATGGCCATGAATAAAATATCTTCTTCTTCCAAATCACTAACTCCATAGTCTTTGTTTGAACTAGGATTTTTAGAATACAAACTCTACTTCTCAAATCTCTTCTTGAATTTTCCTTTGAAATTATTCTTTTATGTAGACTTTGCTTCTTCATTTTCACCATTACCCTTATCTAGGCACCTAACTAAAAAATGTCTAATCTTTCCATAATTAAAACATTTAAAAGTTAATTTTCCTTTATATTTACCTATGCCCTTTTTTAGCATGTGAATAAATAGAGCTTCATTTTCATCTTCATCTTCACTAGAACCATCACTTAATTCTTGAATCTTAGCCTTCTCTGTCTTTGATATCTTGAAAGCAACTTTTCTATTTGAGGGTTTTTCTTATTCAATCTTCATCTCTTATACTATAAGAATACCATGTATCTCATCCATCTTTTGCTTAGAAAAATTCTTCATCTTTTCAATTGCCAAGACTTTTGCATCATATATCAATGGTAGAGATCTTAAAAAATTTTGTACCATAATTGATTCTTTTAACTTTTCTCCAAGACCTTGAATCTGATTAACTATTTGATCAACCTGTAAAATATAACTTGCTATATTTTCTTCCTCTTCCATCTTCAAACTCTCAAACTATCTTCTAAAAGTTTGAAGCTTAGCTTGCTAAACTTTTCCATCACTTTTATGAATATTCTTAAGTTTTACCCAAGTTTCATGAGAAAATTTACATTGCATAACTTTAACAAATTTTGATTCAAATAATCCACATAAAATAATATTTAAAGCTTTAGCATTATTTCCAATTACCTTCTTTTTTACTAGAGTAATTACAAGTGTCTATGGTTATTCATATTCCACCACCACTGCTTACCAAATGTCAAATCCAAGGGCCATCAAAAAATTCTTCATACTTATTCTCTAAAAATCATAATTTTTCCTATCCAAAAAAGGTGCCTTATTTGTATAAAAACCTTCATGTGATCTAGTGATCATGTTTTCTTGATCTACCTTCAAGCTGTAAGACTTTTTTGAAAGGAACCTACTCTAAAACTAATTGTTAAGCATAAAATATACTAAGAGGGGGGTGGGTGAATTATTATATTATATATATTTTAATTAATCTAATTTTTTTATTTAACCACTTAATCACACATTTAAGATATGCAATAAAATTGAAACAATAACATTCACCACACAAGAGAGAGAGAGTGAGACCAGATTTTTATGTGAAAACTCAAAGTGGGAAAAACCATGGAGAATAATCTCAAGTATATGAATGAGCACCAACTCAAATTATAAATTTTTCAAGAACCAACTTGCAGGATCACCAACTCCTTTGCTGAGTACTAACACAATAACTATTTTTGAGTACCAACTCACAAGAGCACTAACAAATGATAAAACTCTACAATATCTCCTACTTTTCTCTCTTCAAAAATAAATACAAACCATGAACTCTCTTGCATATTAAAAGTGGCTTCTCAATCCTTTATTTATAGCTTACCAAATGACCTTTGGCATTCACCCTATGTGACCCTTCAATCCTCACTAAAAATGGCATCAAACTTGTATGACCCTTCGTATCCTTTCATTTGAAAATTCATATGGTGAGCCTTCATGAGCTAATGCAACCTTTCCTCTTTTGTCTTTATCTTAGTGACTTTTCATATTCTTCAAATTGTCCCTTCATGTAACAATGCACCATACCCTCTTTTATCTTCACATGGTGACTCTTGGAATCCCTCAAGATGACTCTTCATGAGAAAATGCATCCCATTCCTCTTTTGTGTTTAACCCATGACTCTTTGACTTCTCTGTGGACTCTCTTTTGACTTATATTCAACCAAAAATATATTCAATAATATTAAATAAATATTAACCTATATTAGCCAAGATATGAATATTAGAAACACCATTAAATGTAATGGCACCTTTATCACCAATGCTAGACCTTTGAAATCAATGACAATATTTTAAACAATTTTTAAGAATGAAATATACTGAGAGTGGGGAGGTGAATTTGTATAATATATATATTTTACTTAATCTGATTTCTTTTCTTTAACCACTTAATCACACATTTAAGATATGCAATAAAACTAAAATAAGAACATGCACCACACAAGAGAGAGAGAGAGACTAGATTTTTACGTAGAAACTTAAAGTGGGAAAAACCATGGAGAACAATCTCAAGTATATAGATGAGCACCAACTCAAATTATAAAGTTTTCAAGCACTAACTTGTAGGATCACCAAGCCCTATATTGAGCACCAACATAACAACTATTTTTGATCACCAACCCATAGGATCACCAACCCCTCTTGTGTAAAAAACACAACTATCTCTCAATGTTGCTTACTCAACAAATGATAGAAATCTACAATATCTCATACTTTTCTCTCCTCTAAAACAAATAAAAACCATTCACTCTCTTGCATATTACAAATGTCTTCTCAAGCCTTTATTTATATCTTACCAAATGACCATTGGCATTCATCCTTTGTGACCCTTCAATCCTCATGAAAAATGGTGCAAAACTTGCATGACGCTTCATATCCTTTCATTTGAAAAGTCACATGGTGAAACTTCATGAGCTAATGCATTCTTTCCTCTTTTCTCTTTATCTTGGTGACTTTTTTTATTCCTCAAAGTGTCCTTTTAATAAGAAATATGCCATACTCTCTTTTGTCTTCACATGCTGACTCTTGGAATTATTCAAGATGACTCTTCATGAGAAAATGCATCCCATTCCACTTTTATCTTTATCCCATAACTCTTTGACTTATCCATGGGACCTCTTTTGACTTATATGAAACTAAATATATATTTATTAATATTAAATAAATATTAACACAAATTAGCCAAGATATGAATATTAAAAACACCATTAAATACAATGGGGCCTTTATCACCAATGCTATACCTTTGACATCAATGAAAATATTTCTAACAAACTCCCCCTTTGTCATTGATGGAAACCTCAAACTAAAACTACCACATACTAAAAAATTCACATATTTTAATCTTAAACACATATAGTAACTCACCCTTAATGTATCAACTTTTAACTATTCCCTATACCTATTCTACACCTATTTTTGTACTTATAATTGTTTCTATTCTTATCACCCTTTGACATCAATTGCAAAGGGCCTATCATGGAGTTAACACTTATCTCCCTCTTAACTGATGATAATCCTCAATGGTAGGAAGTAAAACAAATTACTCCCAACTTGTCTCAGAGATACTCAAATGTGTCTTTTGCTAGTGCATTTGTGAAAATATCTATAATTTGCTCTTTAGTACTAATATATTTCATCTTAACCTATTAATATACAACCTAGTCTCTCAAGAAGTGTATCTGATGGGAATATGTTTTGTTCTTAAATGCATCACTGGATTCTTTAAAATATTAATAGCACTTGTTTTGTCACAAAAAATAGAAATAAATTCATCATATTTTACCTTGATATCTTCTAAATTTTCCTTCATCCAAAGAACTTGAGTACAACACAATATCACTATAATATATTCTACTTCAGCTATAGAAAGTGATACTAAATTCTACTTTTTTTGCTTAGCCATGATACTAAGCTATCATCGAGAAATAAAGCTCCTCCACATGTACTCTTTATATCATCCAATCAACCTAACTAGTCTAAATATATATAAGTAACCAAAGTGAAATATCTACCTATGGGATACCACAATCCATAATCTAGTGTCCCCTTGATATATCTAAATATTCTCTTCACCAACTGAACATGACTATCTTTTAGAGTTGACTGATATCTTACAAATATACCTACTGCATGCATGTTATTTGGCCTTGATGTTTTAAAATATAAATGACTACCAATCATAGATCTCTATAAATATTGATCTATAATAGGTGAATCTTCATCCTTGTTCACCTTATTTCTTGTACACATTGGTGTGCAAACTAGTATAAAATACTCAAAACCAAATTTATTCAGCATTTCCTTGGCATATTTACTTTGATATATGAAAATTCCTTTATCTAACTAAAATATTTTCAACCCTAAGAAAAATGATAATTCTCCAAGCATAGACATCTCAAATTATTTTTTCATATTATCAAAAAAATCTTTTGTCATCTTTTCAATGTTTCCTCCAAAAATGATGTCATCAACATATACCACAATAATCAATTGATGCTCACCTTCTATTTTGATGTAGAGATTACTATCAGTAAATCCTCTCTTGAAACCTTAATATTATAAGTACTTATCAAGTCTTGTATACCAAACTCTAGGAGCTTGTTTCAATCCATACATTGCTTTCTTCAATCTGCATACATAGCTACTAACATTTGAGAGAATAAATCCCTCAAGCTACTCAATGTAGACCTCTTCTTCTAGATTCTCATTTAGGAAGGTAGATTTGACATCCATCTGAAACACTTTGAAAATTTTAAATACTTCATATTAAAAAAACATTCAAATAGCCTCTAGCCTTGCCACTAATACAAAAGTTTTTTCAAAATCTATTCCCTCAATCTGAGCATATCCTTTACATACTAATTTTGTTTTATTCCTGGTCACTTCTCCATTTTAATTCAACTTTATTTTTGCAAACCCTTTTTTTTTCCTATCACATTATGATGTTTTGGTCTAGGGACTAATTTCTAAGTATCATTCTTTTATATCTGATTTAATTCTTCATCCATTGCCTTAACTCAATGCTTATTATGTCTAGTTTCTAAAAAAGTTCTAGGCTGAATTTTGGATAACAAAAAGAAATTAACTTGCTCATATTCCCTTACCATCATTATTCAAGTGTGAATTCCATCATTTATGTCACTGATGATGTCACTTTCATTATTATTTCTTTGGACATATTTAGATGGAGTTTTGGTATCCTTTTTTTCCTTCTTCTCATCTTCATCTAATTCTTCAAAATAATCCTCTTCAATGATTTTAGGAATGTCTATTAGATCATTAATTCTTTGTGATCATTTTTCTTATATCTTGACACTTGTACTTTCAATTATTTTCTTGGTTCTTTTTTCATAACATTTATAAGCTTCACTTTTTCAATAATAACCAAGAAATATACCTTCATCTTATCTAGATTCAAACTTACCTAGTTTTTCATCGGTTCTCTTTATGAATCATCTACTACCAAAAACATTGAAATAATAAAATATTGTTTGTTTGTATTTTCATAGATCATAAGGAGTCTTGTTAGCGTTGACTCTTAATAATAGTCTATTTTGAATATGCACTACTATAGCAGCTACCTCTCTTCAATATTTATCTGGTATCTTGAATTCATTTAGTATTGTCCTTGTTATCTCTTGAACTATTATATATCTCCATTCAACTACTCCATTTTGTTTTGGAGTTTTGGCTATTGAATAATGTCTCTTTATTCCATGGTCTTGAAAATACTCAATAAAATAGTCTAACATGAATTCTCTTCCTTGATTTGATCTTAGAAACTTAATATTCAAATTGGTTTTATTCTCAATTAATGATTTGAATGTTTTAAAATATTTTAAAGCTTCTAATTTCTTATTTAAAAATATTACCCAAGTCATACTAAAAAATCATCAATAATCAACATGAAATATTTCTCACCTTAAGTACTTTGAGTTCTCATACATCCACATAAATTAGTGTGAAAAAGCTGTAACATCTAAGTGGTTGATTACTCTTTTATTTTGAACCACCTTGTGGCATGCTTCCCATGCTGACAAAGTTCACAAAGTGTGTTGGATGGCTTTGTAATCTTTGGAAGATTTCTCACTACTTTCTTCTTACTAATGTTGACAAGATTTTCAAAATTAATGTGTCCCATTCTCCTATGTTGTATTCAAATTTATTCAATCTAACTAAAACAACATCTTTAACCTTTGATATCTGATAACATATACAAATTATTTCCTATTCTCTAAGCATCTACAACCAACACATCTAAATCTTCTCTCCTAATTTCATAACCTTCTACATAAAACTTTAGTATGTTCCCCTAATCACACATTTGACTTACACTAAAAATATTATGCTTAAGACCTTCTACATACAAAACATTTTTAGTTTTAGTTCTACCATTATCTAAACTTAGTTTACATTTTTTAAAAATTCTGGCAGTAGTATTATCTTTCAATTTCACTATGCCATAATTGATATTCTTCAAGGTTATGAACTTGATTTTGTCTCCTATCATGTGCCTCAAACATCCAGTATCAATGAACCATGGCTTTTCTTCATTTCTTGCATGAAAAGTTTTCTATACCAACATTGACTTTTTAGGTTATTTCTTTTTCCATGAACCTATCTACGCTTTATTCTTAATGAATGGAACCTTGAAACTCTGGTCCTTCTTGACTAAGTCAAACATGATTTTACATTACTAGGCTATGTGTCTGAAGTTTTAACACTTGTAATATATTATGGCCTCTTCATTAAAGCCTGATAGAGGAGCAAAAGAGTTGTGTCTTGACTCTACATGAGTTTCCTTCTCCTTATTTATGAAATTGTTAGCCCTTTTTTAACATTCTATTTTCTTATGTCCATATCCATTACAATAAAAATAGTAACCATAAAAATAAGACCTATTTGTGTATCTTTGATATGATTACCATTTGTATCTCTATTCCTTCTAACCTTTTTTGTTTTAGATGTCTTTTATATTCATAACTTCTTCCCTTTTTATTTTCTCTTTTGTAAGAGCTTTAACATAGCTCTTTCTAATTTCTATGTTAGCCTTGTCTATGAAAGTAGTGTCCTCCTCTTTCTCTTTTTAAATATAATACCTATCTTATCTAACATTGATCTTTGACTTTCTAATATATTATTCAACATATTAGTGATATTCTCAAATTTTGAATCATTGGCTTCTCTATCATTGCTTATTTTATTTGTTTTCTCAAGATCTAATTTTAAAGAAGCAATTTAAATATCATGCCTTTCACATTCTTCACTTAATTTTTACAAGTATGTCTTTAGATCTTTTTCATTCTTCTTTGAATATTCAAAGTGTGCTTGTAGATCTTCAATTATTTCCTTTGACTCTATTTCATTTTTCTCGATCTGGAGCTTAATCTTTGATTCTTCTTATCAAGATATTTTAACTCTTCTAAGGCACAAATGAGTTCTCCTACATTCACTTCAATTTCATTATATTCTTCTTCTTGGTCCTCTATAATTTTACTTGCAGAGGTATCTTCATAAATGACCATGAATATAATGTCTTATTCTTCTAAATCACTGACTCCACTATCTTCAGTTGAGCTAAGATCTTTAGAATACAAACTCTTCTTCTCGAATCTCTTCTTGAATTTTCCTTTAAAATTATTTTTGCATGTAGAATTTCCTTCTTCATTGTTACCATTACCCTTATTTGGGCACCTAACAACAAAATTTCCAATCTTTCCACAATTAAAACATTTAAAAGGTAATTTTCCTTGATATTTACCTATGCCCTTTTTTGCCTTGCAAATAAATAGAGCTTTGTTGTCATCTTCAGCATCACTAGAACTGTCACTTAATTCTTGAATCTTAGCCTTCTCTTTCTTTGATGTCTTGAAAGCAAATTCTCTCTTTGATGTTTTTTTTTTTTTGTTCTGTATCTCATATACTATATAAGAATACCATGTAGCTCATCCATCTTTAGCTTGGCTAAATTTTTCAACTCTTCAATTGCCAAAACTTTTGCATCATATCTCAAGGGTAGAGATCTCAAAACTTTTTGTACGGTAATTGATTATTCTAACTTTTATACAAAACCTTAAATCTAATTAACTATTTGATCAACCTAAAAAATATAACTTGCTATATTTTCTTCCTCATCCATCTTCAAACTCTCAAACTATCTTATAAAAGTCTAAAGCTTAACTTGTTGAACCTTTCCATCACCTTTCTAAATATTCTCAAGTTTTACCCAAGTTTCATGAGCATATTACATTGTATAACTTTATCAAATTCTTATTCACATAGACCACATAGAATAGCATTTAAAGCTTTAGTATTATATTCACTTGCCATATTTTTTTCTAGAGTAATTACAAGTGTTTGTGGCTCTTCATATTCCTCCACCACTGCTTGCTAAATGTCAAATCTAAAGGCCATCAAATAAGTCTTCATCCTTATGCTCCAAAAAACATAATTTATCCCATTAAACAAAGGTACCTTATTTATATAAAAACCTTCATGTGATCTATCCATATTGCTTTCTTGATCTACCTTCAAGCTGTAAAATTTTTTCCAAAGGAACATGCCCTAATAACAATTGTTAAGCATGAAATATACTAAGAGGGGGAGGGGTGAATCAATATATTATATATTTTTTAATAAATTTGATTTATTTTCTTTAACCACTTAATCATGTATTCAAGATATGCAATAAAACTAAAACAATAACATGCACCACACGAGAGAGAGAGAGAGAGAGAGAGAGAGAGAGAGAGAGAGAGAGAGAGAGAGAGAGAGAGAGAGAGAGAGAGAGAGAGAGAGAGAGAGAGAGAGAGAGCATATTTTAACATGAAACCCCATAGTGGGGAAAACCATAGAGAAAAATCTCAATTATATGAATGAGCACCAACTCAAATTACAAAGTTTGCAAGCACCAACTTACAGGAGCACCAACCCATTTTCTGAGCACCAACATAAGAACTATTTGTGAGCACTAGCCCATAGGAGCTATAAGAGCACCAACTCCTCTTTTGTATAAAACATAACTATCTCTCAATGTTGCTTACTTAAAAAATGATAAAACTCTACATTATCTCTTACTTTTCTCTCCTCTAAAACAAATACAAACAATGCACTCTCTTGCATATTACAAATGGCTTCTCAAACCTTTATTTATAGCTTACCTAATGTCCTTTGGAATTCACCCTTTGTGACCTTTCAATCCTTAAAGAAATGGCATCAAAATTGCATGACCCTTCATATCCTTTCATTTGAAAAGTCACATAGTGACCCTTCATGAGCTAATGCATTCTTTCTTCTTTGTCTTTATCTTGGTGACTATTCATATTCCTCAAAGTGTCCCTTCATAGAAAAATGTGTCATACTCTCATTTTTCTTCACATGTTAACTCTTCATGACAATATGTGTCCCATTCCTCTTTTATCTTTACCTCGTGACTCTTTGATTTCTCCATGGGACCTCTTTTGACTTATATGCAACCAAAAACATATTCATTAATATTAACACATATTATCCAAGATTTGTATGTTAAAAAAAAACTACTAAATGCAATGGGGCCTTTATCACTAATGCTAGGCCTTTGACATCAATGACAATATTTCCAACACACACACACACACACACATATCATAATGTTATAGATTTGAAACAATCAATAATTTTGATTTTTTAAATTGATAAATGCGAAAAACTATTATTTTTTCAAAATCTGAGAATAAATACAATTATCTCAAGATAACATCTATGTTGAATTTTTATGGTGTCTGTATGTTGAAATAATTAAAATATGTGAATTTGCATTCTTATGATTTGTGATAGAATTTGAAACTTCTCCTAGACAGGTTCATCCTAGTTGATTGTAGTGCAAATTACTCAAGTCCATTGATAACAAACTTGTCCAATTTAACTATGATTGGTGACTAATAGAGAAAGAAATAAAATAGGATATTGATAGTGAAAAATAGAATTAGGATTATAGATTATTTATAGATAAGGACCATTGTATGTGAAAATAACATACATTGATCATGGTATTATCTTGGTTTAGTGTAAAAAATCTATGAATATTTAATAAATTTAACATATATTAATTAGGAATGTTGACATATTTTAAAATCTATAATATTGCATGAAATATATACAATAAAATACACTAGTTTCCTACACTTGAAATATTTTTTTATCAAATTAGGGGGTATTGGGTGAAAGGCATTGAGATGAAATGAACTTGGTAACTCCCTCTTAAATGACCAAGAATTAAAATTAATTAATAATCATCTGAACAAAGCTCAAATTTTATTGTAGTTCTCCCACTTACATATATTTTTGAAGCTATGAATGCAAGTCTAGATATTCCTTCTCCTATTTTATTCTTGTCATACACATGAAAAATGTGAATTCCACCTTTGAAAAATTTGAATCTATCTTTGGAAAATGTATAGATAGAAGATGAAAATCCTTGAATAAATTTTTAGAGTAAGGAGAGTTTTACTTAATCACTTAGAGTATCCTTGCATTTATAGAAGATTTTTATTTTGAATATACAAACCTATTGAAATGCAAAAGATGACCCAATAGAAAAAAATAATATTTAAATAAAATGTGACTTGCAATAAGGTATGAAAATTATGCATGAAAATTCCACTTTGTGAATAAGACCACATGATTGTTTTTGTCCATCAACAACAGACGCATACAAATGCTAATAGAATAGGATTGGGGATCCCCATGAAAAAATGGGAAGATGAATATCCAATCAATAAATATATGAACCATAATAGAGAAAATCCAAGTAAAATTAAATAATAGATACCTTATTCATTGCCAATAGTTTATATATAAATAGTTACAATAAATTTCCATAACTACCATGATTTTACCAATATTGGGTCTCTACATTGATACTATCAATGATATTTTATAGCTTTGAAGTATGCATGACATGTTCATATCTTTGATCTATTTTTTTGCTTTTATATCCATTTTTTTTAAATCTGAGAGGACCAAGGTGTCCTTAATGTTTTTTGTATTGATTTTTAATGTTAACAAAGCTCCTTCAAAAGTAAAATATAAATTGGTATTATCATTATTCACTATTGTATTTTTTTTTATGTAATTAAGGTTGTCCTAAAACCACATTTTACTATGGAATAGTATTTTATACAACAAGTATTTTTGTCACTATATTAATTCCCAAAGTGATTGGTAAAAACATTTGTCCCATATTTGATCCATATGCATGTTTGAAATATTTATCACTATATTCCACACATTAAATAATTTATACTGTACATGAATTATGATGTTGTGTATTATTGACAATAATATTTTATTTATGTGTATTATTGAATAAGTCTTGAATGATCATTTGATCATTTTTTAATACCATTTTCCTCAAAAATTGAGATGGAGTTGATTCTATTACCCTTTTGTCTAATTTTGAAATTGTGATCACCCCTTTATTTATAATTTGTGATATGTTTTCATGTAGTGCATAATAATTATTGCAGTGATATCTATTTATAACATGATAAGTGTAAAATGTTTTTCATTTTACATAATAAAGATGATTAAGAGGGTGATAGTAATTAAGAGGAAGATTGATTGGTTTTTATCCAAAGATGTGTTTAGAATATCATGTGGTTGATCTCTAAATCTATCAAACTAAAGTGGTTTCCTCTTACTAAAATTAGATTTAGCTACTTTAAGAAATGCCTTGTAAAATATTTCATTTCCTTTATTAAGAACCTTAACATATTATTAATTTGTTTTAGTTGTTTTTCAAAACTCATATATCTTAGCAATGATTTTAACTATATTATTTATTTTAGATGTCAATTTTGAATCCAATTATTTTTTATTTTTTTCCTACTTGTGTGAAGATGATCATGACTTATTATCTTTTTATGTTGTGGAATTGAGATCATATGAATACTTGAACACATCCATGTATAATTTATCAAAATAAATATAATTTTTATGAATGAATATTTATTTGAGTGGATATAAGAGACCCCTACTAAAGATATTTTTCCTCTAAATATTAGGGTTGAAAGTTAGAGAATGCAAAGTATTTTTTATTTCTAAGATATAATATTTGATAAGCTAATCATGACCCTATTAAAAACCTTTTATATTTTCCAATGTGAACTTATGTACCATGTGTTTATGATAATATAATTAAAATTTATCTTCTAAAATTTTAAATTTAGGTAAGGATCCACTAGGTAAAGTAAAAAACCAATATGACATATATTTTGAGGCTTCTATGGAAAGGATTTAGTAGAATATGACTATCATTTTTTATTATAGATAATAATTTGTATATTGATTTAAATGTGTATGAGGGTCTCCAAAATAATTGAACAAGGGAAATGTAGGAACAAAAAAATATTTTAGGTATGGATGTTTATATAAAACTCATGTAAAGAATTATCCTAAGATATCATTATGTTTGATATTCATACAACATGATCTAGTTTGTAAAACTAGATTAATAAATTACTTTTGGAGGTCAAAAATAAAATGCATCATGGATATAAAATGACTAGTATGAATAGTAGTGGTTTGGAAAGGATCACTTGTGGATCTTAATTGATCATCTATTTTAAACATTGGTATGGGAAGATCATGACAAATGCTACTACATGGCTAAAAAGTAAATTCTATTAAAAAAATGATACAAGCATTGAAATCATTACTTATCTTGTAAAATTAAATTTCTATATAAGTAGAAACATCTCATTACTCTCCATTGGATTTTATTATTTTAGTAAAGGATAGAGAGATCCATCATAATTATCATCATCATGAGACTTTCATTCTATGGATATTGGCATACGATCCTAAGAATATTTTTAAAATATTCAATGATAATGACTTTGTAAATATAAAGTGATAATGTCTAAATTTGGTTACATTTCATATTCCTTTGCATCCTTTGATATTTGAAGATAAAGGATAGAAGTATATTGAGATGTTATATCACTATTTGTAACTTCGAAGGAAGTATAAAGATTACCACAATATTTTATATAATTAACCATGTCTAAAGGATAAATTGGGATATTTTATGGATTTACATCATATAAATTTTCTAAATATGGAGATGGAGTAACAAAATTATCTAGATTATTTACCTTTTTTATACAAGGGCTATGATTTTGTAGTTTATATTGACTAATGTGATGTAGTGTAGTAATAAATTTAAGAGGTAAATAAAGTGCATTAATTATTGACTCTTCACATTCAGAAATTTGTAAGAGATTAAAGGAAATGAGTTATTCATTATCAATGTGTTATGTGTGTTATGATTTATGAATAGATAAATATAAGGGAGGAAAAGAGGAAATTGGTTTCTCAAATTCTAAATTAGTATGCTCAATTTTCTCTTCACTATTGTATCAATTATATTTTTTTCAATATAATTATCATAATCATAATCACAATCATATCTATCATGTTCATATTATTCATAAGTAAGAAGAATAAAAATTGTATAAATGTGATCATTAGTCCACTCATTATCATAAACATAAGGTGTAACATTTTTAGATAAGTTAAATATAAAGGATGAACACCATTGCTTATTTAAAATTAAAATTAAATTTTATATTTGTTTACCCACAATATAAAAAATATGAGAAACATCAAGCTTACAACTAGCAAACAATCTATCCATATGATAAAAGAAAGAATGTCAAAAGGTGTAACAAGAAATGATGATCCCAATATTAAATAGTGAGCATGTCCCAAAGAGGTATTAAATATGGAGGATTAAATTATCCAATATATGCACTATCTTTCCTCTAGGGTATATTGAGAGTAGATTATTAGGTCTAGTTACTTACTAGTGCATGAAACCTAGGTATTTATAATATATTATGTGGTACATGGAGACTAAAATACACATATAGTGTTTTATAATGGATTGAGTATTAGGGTAGTACCCCTCACACCATGACTTAGGTAAATTTTAAGACTAATTTTCCTAAAATGATAGCTCCTATAAGTTTCAAAAGTGTTGGAACATAATTTATAAGAAAGAAATAAAGAAAATGAAATTGAAAATTGATGGTAAGAAAATATTTTTTTTAAAGAAAAATTGGAATTTTGAAGCCCTGAGGTTAAACAGTTTTTTTATTTAGTGACTAAAAATAAGAAATTTACTTGTAACCCTAGAAAAAATGAAAAAAAAGAAGCAATTATCAAAATAAAAGGATGGGTTCACCAATATATTTTAATTATTCTTATTAAGAAAAAATGTTTTAAAATTTCCTCTTAGAATGCTTAGTAAGTTATCTAGAAGAGCTGAAGTAATGGAAAATGCATGGTCAGTACAGTATGGCAATGACTCAAAAGTCATGGTTGATAAGTGTTTATTCAAATATTAGGTTATTCGAATTCACAACTATAGTGGATCTTTATGTATCACCACTAGGGTAATATGATGTGATCTTATAAGTCAACTGGATTTCAAAACACAAGGCCAAGGTTGGATACTAACTAAAGAAGGTTGAGTGTCTGGATGATTTTAGAAATTAGACACAAATTCAGGATGAAAAAAGAGAGTTGAGGCTTAGGTAAATTTTTTCTATGCAACTCGAGAGGGTTCAAGAAAAAGGGTGCCAAGAATTTATCATCAAGATAAATGAAATGGAGGAACCTAAGGAATCATCTCTCAAAGATAACCTATTTTTTAGAGAATTTCATGATGTTTTTATAGAATAATTTCTAAAATTGCCTCCTAAATGTGATTTTTATTACATTATCAATGTTTTTTAAATACATGTAATGAAAAAAAAAATTCCTAAACATAAACCAAATTAATAGCAAATCAGAGGGGGGGGGTATCGACCAAAGGGATTGAGCTATATTGAACCTTGGTAAATTTACATTAAATTTAAAAATGTTTAACTACATTTTCAATACTCTAAAGAGGGATCAGACTCAAATTTAGTTCTTCCACTTATGTGTATGCATGAAATTTTAAACATAATTCTAGATGTTCTTTATCTTTTTTCACTCTTCGCAAAATCATGCAAATGTAAACTCAGCCTTTGAAAAATTTGAATCTATCATTATAAAATATATAAATAGAATATGAAAATCCTTGAACATATTTTTATAATGAGGATAACCATACTTAATATGTTTTAGTATATTTATATTGATATAGGTTTTTTTAATTTAATTTGGGGACCTATTGAGGTGTAAAATCTAACATAAGATAATATCCAAAGCTAAATAATAAAATTTAAATAAAATGTGACTCAAAATAAGTTCCTCAAATTTTACCTCAATAACTACACTCCTTATGGATAGGATTTTAGGACTGTTCCTATCCATCAATAGTATAATATTACAAAGGGATAAGAAAACATGATTAGGAATCCCTATCACAAAATTTAAAGCGGACTATCAAATGGACTAATATACCAACTAGAATATATTAAACCTAATGAAAAATAACTAGTATATACCTTATTCATTATTAATTGTATTTATGTATAAATTTTTAATAAAGACCTCAAGGATAGGCTTGTACCAAATATGGGTGTCTACACCATAGGAATTGCTTGGATCATATAATGGAATGGTCACCTATCATAACTTAAGTATACTAGATGTACATGTATCATAATATAAAAATAAATTATGTATTGTATAATAACATTCATGATCATTACTAATAAAATAATGTGTATGATGGTTAACTCAAGTTGGCCTTGAACTATGTAAGGTTTACTATATAATAGGATAATTTATATGATGTCCATTATGGAATATGTTGAACTATCTATGTTGATAATTGAGTTCATGTTGTAGGAAATAATGGCCTTTTTAATCCCTCAATAGCCCTCTTGTATGATTAATGTTGAATAGATGGTTATATGTTAGACTTAACTAATCTCATATAAACTAGTTGTATAGATATATATTATATATGTCTAACCACTGGCTATATATATAGATCATGTATAGGTGTATCAACCAACTATGGTGGGTTTTGGGTGGAGGAGGAGATATCACTAACTATAAAGGGTACTCATATTTTACAACCATAACTATGACTACCTTGTTTTGATGTATTTAAATCAGACACGTATTCATTTTAGTTTGTATTCATTAATAATTTGCATCTAAGGGTGTCATGACAACATGTCAAAAATCCTTTTTCTCTATATAACTAAATTTAGAGTGACTATTATGGTGGATCCCACATAAACAAGTAGAACCATATGTATTATGGTATTTTGTTTATATCCATAGAGTCCATTAATTATTATTGATGTATCTTGTATATTTTATTGTGTGTATCCAAGGGAGTAAATAACATGATCTCACTTGACCCATTTTAAATCATGACACTATGTATGGGTTTCTCATTGATATATGATTATGTCAATAGTTCATGAAAATATGAATCATCATTGAAAATATCACTATCATCAAATGTGATAAATGGATGTTATGGTGAAGCATACTATGAATATAAGTGGTGTAGAGCCAAAGAATAATGGCATGTTCAAATTCTATTGAATATAAGAAACATATAAATATAATGGAATCTAAACTAGGAAATATATAAATGCAAGTATGCATGAATATTTAATACAAATCTATGTAAAATATAGGATGTAAATATGTTGAGTCTAAAGTAGTGATAATAAAAAAAAATGAGTAAGAGTAGCATGATAAATATAAATATATAACCATATTAAATCTAGGATGTAAAGTATAGAAGAATAGAACATGGTAATCAAAACTATGTTTAAGATGCCCCCAAGTGGGATAATGTGTCAATTAAAGACCCATGTATCAGTTTATATGCCCCAATGGGTAGATAATAGTAATTTTAGTTTGGTGTAGTGGAACTGAGTCCTATAGCAATATATAAGCATTTGACAATAAGAAGTGAAGCATGTATGTATGATAAAAATGACTATACTAAGATAACTAACATATGCAGTATCTAGAAAATATAATAAATGTAAAAAAAAATCCATGCAATCTATGATTTCATGTTTTCTATGTAATATTTGAATCTTTTTGTGTTTTTGAGATATTTTATTATTTTTGTATTTTCTAGGTATATTATATGTACAAGCAACATGGAAATGAATCTATATACAAGGAGTGAGAAAGAAGGAAAGTATGTAATAATAAGGGAAGAATAATACTAACTAATGAATCTCATAGAAGAATCACTATCAATGTGTCCTATGTTATGAATAGGAATGGTAAATAGAGTATCATGATCAATACAAGAATTAAAAAAATAGCTTACATCTAGAAAATACAAAAATAATACAATATCTAAAAAACATAAAAAATCAAACTTTTGCTCAGGTTCCTCAATTCAACTTTTGCTTAGGTTTTTCAAATCAATTTTTTCTCAAGTTCCTTAAATTTTTCAATAACCCAAGACAATCAGTGGATCATTATACACCCATATCCACTTACCCCAACTACCCCTATAAGCAACTACCCATTACCAACACATAGGGGTTAATAACCCTAATACTTCATAAAGGTTAATCATAGGTGCCCCCTACTTCCCCATAGCTGATAGATAATTTTGTATCATGTGTCATTTATGTATAATTATATCTATGTAAAATAAATAAAACTCACAACTCATCCCCATCATAGGCACCCCCCCCTCCCCTAATAGATAATTTTGTATCAAGTCTCATTTATGTCTCATTATAGTCAATACATAACTCATCCCCATCACAGGTACCCCCTACCTCCCCTAATAGATATTTTTGTATCATGTCTCATTTATGTCTCATCTCATTATAGATATTTCCCATAAATACACAACTCATCCCTAACCAACTCATCCCTAGACAACTCAGGTAGTTTGATTGTTATATTGTAGTTGAATGGTGTTATAGTAGGAATCTGAGTATCATTTATCATAAGAATCATAATAACCTAAAATACTAGAGGGAATTGTATCATACTATGTATTTTAACATTTTTAATTGTGTTTTGGTATATTTACTATGATTTTTCACTTTGAAGTTGTGCTTATTGTAGGCATGTGGTGCTTTAGAAGCTCTTTTTCTATAAAACCTCTTTTGAGAATGCTTGTTAGTTTAACATGATTTTGAATTTGTAACTAAAGTTCTTTATTTTTTATAAAATATCCAATTTATATGGACTTGTTTCCTTGATAAACTATATATGTGAATGATTTACATTAGGATGTTTAATAAATCCCAAACCTTGTTGACCAGAATTATTAACTTCTAGAATAAGAGTAGGGATGCCTTGGGCCTACTTGCCCAAACCTTGACCATGATAATCAAACTATTGCAGATATTTTTGACCAAACCCATACTAATTTTAAAGGTGAGCCTAATTTTTGAGAGGTATATTTTCATATTTTACTTGTTTTACCTGTGCATGTTGTATTATTTTTTTCTATGATTATGCTATGTGAACCTTTTTTTTCTCTAAGTTATGCTTTGGTAATCATTTTTGTATTGTTTGTAAATTTGACCCTTTTTGAATTGGTATATGTGTTATTTTTTATTATCTAGATGATGTGTCACTATGTGAGTCATATATATCCATTATCTATTGTATTTTAATTTTCAATGATAAACATGAATCGGTGTGGTGCTCATGCATTCTATGATATGCACAATAATATTTGGATCTCCTCATTGGGTGTAGAGCAGGTAGGTTGATCAACTTATTAATAATTTCCCTTAGTAACTCACTTGAAATATTATTTGATATTTAAATGTTTTTTGAGTCACTAGTTTTAAATGTACATTGTTTTTATTTATGATTTGGATATGAAAGAGTTCTAGGCACAACTTTAATAGGTGTAGATGTATATACATAGTTTACACTAACATATTTTGAATATTGTGTACATGTAATGTGATTTTCCAATAACGTGACTTTTTCACTTAATAACTTATTTTGATTTTGTAAATCTAATATGAGTTTGCTCATGCTAATAATTTGATCCCTTAGAGTCTCACAAGTACATATTCTATTTACTTATAATTGAACATGTAGGCACACATCATGTATGTAAAAAGTGTGAATAGGCTAAGTATGGGGATTAATGAAAATGGTATAGGTTGATTCATCTCATGAAGGATTGATAGAGTGGACCTATTTAGAGGGAAAGTAGATAACACCCAAGTGAAAATATGGAGGAAAAGGAGATTCTTTCATGTGCATAAGATATGATATTAAAACTTGAAATCTAGTTGTTAGCTTGTGTAATAGATCCTCTATATATAATTATTTTTTTATTAATTAAGTTTCACATAAGATAACAATGACATTCTATGATATAATGAAACATGATATTGATTTCAATTTATATAAGGCATCATCTATACATATGTTTATGTCTTTTTTGAGTTCATTACTAATTAAAGGGAATAAGCATGCAAATTAAAGTATTAAAATTTGCAACAAAAAGTGATACACTTGTTATATCATTATAATCATGATTATATGAAATAAAATCAAAAAATATATGGAACAAAAGTTTAAATTCTATAAAAACCCTAGGGTTATCTAGGGTTAGGTTTTGAGAAATGTTTGAAGTAAGATGGGTTCACCAAATATTTTAACCTTTTAGGACTTAAGGTATGTAAATATTATGTTTGTTAAAGAGTTGAATAGAATAAATTAGAGAAATAAAATGCAATAAATACATCCATTGATTTGTTACAAAATTGACTAGCTTTGACTTTTTTTTAAAATAGTAATAAATAGTGCAAGTAATGACTTATCTAGAAAACACTTGATACATATGATCTAGATACTATAAATTAAGAGAGAAGATAGTTTGAGTGTTGTAAATTAGATTCCAATATCATAAACCCTCATGGATAGTAGCACCATTATTGGATAGTAGTTATATTATTATAAAAGTGGTGGTAGTTTCATGATATTGGTGGTATTGTCCTCTATGTAAGACTATCCTAAGATTTTGATTGTACCTATATCTAGATGTCTAGGGTCTATTCCTACGTGCATGAGTTACATAACCATATTGTAATGATTTATTTATTGTATAAACCTTAATATTTCATATAATTAGGGTATGAGATAAAAAGTGTGTTCGTTAGTAGGGTAGGTTAGACATACTCAACACCCTACTATGAAGAGAGTTTTATACATACCAATACTCTAAATAGGTATCAATCCCAATGTAGTTATCACAACTAAGATCTAGTGCAAGTGTAAGTCATGATAGTATGATAGTGACCTGGAGTGCCTTGAATGTGATTGAGATTGGAAATCTATAAAATATGATCTTAGGGATGTTGTAAATGATAGTATGCAAAGGTAAGGTAGAATAAGGATTGAGAACCTTAATTATGCTCAACTTATTTTATATTTAAATGTGTATTTTGCATCTAATTTTCATATAGTTGTTAGAGTGATAAAATTCATGTATATATATTGCTATATTTCTTATGTGGGTGATGAAAGATGGATAGGATAATCTTAGGAGGCTTTAGTTTTGAAAATATATCAAATTGGGAAAAGATAGGGAAAAAAACATTAGTGTTATCTTTGGGACATTAGTGCCATGTGGCACTAGTGTCCTTATTATGGTGTTAGTATCTATCTAGTAGAATGATAGGTATGAAGGGCTAGGATAAAGAAATGAGGGTCTAGGATTGTTTTGGATATTATTAGGTACATTTGTGGCCCATATTAAGGATGTATAAGTATGAAAATATGATCTGAGATAGGTCTAGGTCTAAGCTAGGGGTATGTATTCTCAAGTAGTACTATTAGTACTAAAATATCAATTTTGAGTGATTTTAGATTCAAACTTGGCTTATGAAAAATCAAAGTAATTGGTTTTGAATTTGTGAGGAATATGGTGATTTTTCTTAATGTGAAATAGTGTATAGATGTGTAATAGATAAGTTATAAGTTTCCTATCAAGTGAGATATTTATTTGTGTGTGTGTGTGTGTGTGTGTGTGTGTGTGTGTGTGTGTACACACACACACACAAATAAATATCTCATAAATGGATAATTTATCATGCTATGTTATCTAAAATGTATGAGTTGACCCATAATAATTTATTAGATTTTAAACGTTTTCATTTCTAGGAGATGATCAATATCATTAGGCTTAGGTCAATATAGATTACTCAACTAACCTAGTATAATGGTAGTGACCCATGCATTGGAGGACTGAATTTATAATGTTATCATGTCTATGTAGGATAATATGTAAGTTTGAAATATAAAGGTATGTTCCTAGAGTTGTGTAACAATGAAATAGAAAGGTTAGACCCATAAGATTCACTAAAATATTATGAGATGGTAAGTTAAGACTATACTTGTTTGCTTAAGTCATATGTAGTAAAGGTATGTCAAAATTATCATTGTCATGTAATTATTACCATATTTTACAGTCTCAAGACTTCCACCTAGTATTTTATTATATAAATTAAATTGATAGAGTAAAAGGCAAATGTATACCAAAGTGTGTAGAATGCACTTTGTCTTTTGTATAAAACTCAAATTGTTCAAGTCAATCCAAAATAAACCTCAAAAAAATATGAGAGATTGAAATTTGTAATTTAAACTTGAAAATTTAAAATTAAAGAGTAAGGAAGGAGTACACCTATGCATTCTTGAAAACCATGTTTCCATTGAAACTTGTAAGAGATTTTTTCTTCTTTTTGAAGCATTGGAGAAACGTTATTTCTACTAAATCACTTGGAGATTGGTTCCTTTTGTTGAACCATATTTAAATTGAGGGTAATAAAACCTAAATTTTCAATAATTATACAATCCTTGGGTTAAAATAAATCATTCCCAGCCCTCATAAATGTGGGAAAAAACAACCAATTTTTTAACCCAAATAATTACTTAGATTTGATTAAAAAAATGGAAACTATCTGATGGCTTCATTATAAGAAATGCCATGAATATAGAGCCCCACTAAACCTAAATGTAAATTATCCTTAACAAGTTGAATTAAAAAAATACATATAGATTTTAGATTTTAGGTTTCTCACTACTTAATGTGGATTGAAAAAGTTGTTGAAAATTAAAATTATAATAGATTTTAATGCAAAATGCTTAAATGTGCATGAATCAGCATGCTCTTTTAGAATTGTGCCAACTCTAAACTATTATAATTTGTGTCTACATGGACTAGTATCATGTCTCATAAATATGAAAGTGTGTATATGTGCATGACTTAGCATCATGCCTCATGAATACGTATAAACTGATATAGAATGGTGTGTATCCATATGATGAATCTTAGAACATGTATCTTAGTTTTATGAGTATGTGAAAATTATAATTTATGATCCTATAAATTATGTAAATATTCCCATTTATAAGCAACCATTTGTGTATGAATCTACACTTAAGTGTCTTTAAAGTAAGTCCATATATGCCCATACTTTGTATTGATGTCTATGATATATATCACATATCTGAACCCATATGATATTTAAATCATTTTGAATCTTTAAAATCTATACTCTTATTTCAAAATATATTTTTTTGTTCATGAAGGACTAAATTTATATAAAAATCCTATTTTAATTACCCTTTTTAAATTGACGGATGATTCATGTAAGTTACTTAGCTCAAAATAAAATTTAAATGCATCATGTCATGTATAAATATAACATCATTTATAATCATGTGAACATGTCGAGAATATGTCATCATACTGATTTATATGTCAATCAAGAAATGTATATGATATATAAAATAAAATATATATAAGTGTCATGTCTAAATATATTTATTAATTAAACATATAATATTAACCATCAATGAAAGATAAATAAATAAGACTATGTAGTAAATGTCCATGATATCAATGATTTCACCACTCAATCTTACCAAGCTCAATAATTAAAATAAGCTTAACTATCTCAAGATTTAGAGTCACAATAATACCAAGGGCCTCATATAATGGGCATGAAGATGATGAAATAAACAAGGTCAAGGTCCATATGAAAAAGACATAAAGATGTGAAATTAAGTCCAAGGCAACACACAGAATAGACAATCACAAAATATTCTATCATGCAAGAGAATCATAACATCAATGAATTAAATAGTAAGCTAAGACTAGTCTAAATCATCCAAATGTATCAATGTCACATCATAGCAAATATCATATACATGTAGTAATATGTAAGGTATGAGTAAATATCAAGACATGTGTAATAAATATATGTATCTCTTCATGGTAAATAGGTCATATAAATATAAAATCTATGATAGTGATACTTTTGGATAAGATGCCCCTAATATTGGCATAGCCAATAGATAGAGGATAATCCAACATATATGTGACCATGTGTAACTTACGTATCCTTCATCATACTCATAAACCATGAAATGTATATGTGTATGAAAATAAAATTCCTTCTACCAAACATGAGATAATAAGATATGTAAATTAGGAAATCTATTAATAATGTCATACTTAAGTCATAAATATTGAATCTTTTAATGTTTTTTGTATATATTGAGATATTAGATTATATTTATATTTTTGAAATACTTAAAATTTTAAAAATTATAACTGATGATCCTATCAATGGGATGACCATGCGAAATACATGTATCACATAGTGTAAGGGTCACATATCATGAGAAAAAAGTACAAGATGTTGGTGTATCATTATTTGATAAGAAATCATTTGTTGGATAGTAACTATCATGATCAATACTCATATAATATCATGTATGATGGGTAGTTATATATGGCCTAGGACTCTTTAGATAGTAGGCTAATGTCATAATGCTAGTCTTCATTATAAAATGCACTGAATTATTTGTGGTACTAATTAGTTACATGCTATATGAGATTATGGCCCTATTAGCCTTAAATAAATCTTTGAGATGATTAGATATGAATAATTGAATATCTAGTAAACTCAAATACTCTCTTCTAAACGAGATATATAAAAATAAATTTCATATGTGTAACCACTAGCTCTATATATTGATTATATATGGGTGTATCAACCAACTATGGTAGTGGTGATTTTTGAAGAGGAGATTCTACTAGATATATAGGGTACTCAAATTATACACCTATAATTATGACTACTATGTTGCAGTGTATGTACTTGAGACTTTAATTCACTGTAGGTGGTACTACACAAAGGTTTTGCACCCAAGGGAATCCTAAAAACATGTCAAATACCTCATTGCTATGTATAGTTAAGAATGGAGTGGTTATTATGGTGGAGCCCACCTAAATAGGTGTAACTATATGTCTAATGATACTCTTTTTCTATTCATATAATCCCTTGTCAATTTTTATTGTATCTAATTTATCATGTTGTGTATCAAAGGAATTAAATAAGTGTCTTTGTGCACATGTTCTGACTTGGCTAATTGTTGATCATATGGGTTTCTCATTTATATAAGCTACTATGAATAATTCATAAAAAATTGAATCATCATCAAAAATATCACTTTCATAAAATTTGATTATAAGATAATGTGGTGATGTGATGATAAGTATAAAATAATTGCATCTATTGGGTAATAACACTTCATAGGTGGAGGATGCATATTATTTGCATAGTTTATTTTATAATTTTACTTAATTTATATCATCTTATGCTTGGTAAATGGATCATTGAATATTTTCAAATTATTATTCCCATTTTTATGTGGTCTTGATTCCTATGTAGGTGTGTTCTTCTCAATAGGGTTTTCATCAATAATATCCTATATAATAATATTTAATTTTAAGCATTTTTTCATAAAATGTCCCATAATTTGATGATACAAATAATAATTATTGCTATCATAGTTATTTAATGTAGGGATATTTGGGTCAAAATCTTATGTACGAGGAAGAGTGATAAGGTTTCACTCAAGTAGATTCTATAACAACATATGAGGAGGTGAAGGTAATCTATAAAATTGCATCTTTAGTGGAGCTAACAATTGAAGTCAATTTGTAGGTTGTGATGGTGCATTAATTTTAACCTTTTCTTATTTATTTATATTAGTCGGTTTGACCTTACAAACTTATTTTCTTTCAAAATATATTTTTTAGTTAGCAATAGAAGTAGGTGTATACTTGATATTGTTCAAATATATGAGCTTAATGTATTTGTCTCTTATTGTGTGGTAGATTTCATAAAAGGAATTTGACATATTTAAGATGATTTAATCATGGAGTGGTTCAAGTAAGATTTTATTGAATAGTAATTGGATCTCATTATTATAAATAACATTATTCATCTTATCTAGCATAGTTTTTTAATGAAGTAAATAATAATTGATTAGATAAATGGACCCATTTTGAGTTTATAAATTTGTGCATAAGATAGTTTATTAAAAATGTTGATAGTTGTATGTGCTAGAAACTATTTGTATATATGGTTCAATGATTTTGATGATTAGAGAAGGTCATTAAATTAATCAAAAAAATATTCCTTGAGTCTCCTTGATAATAACTTGGTTAATATTTTTTCATTGTATGTGTAATTGAAGCATACTTCTTGGAATGATCAAAGGTGTTGTTCTAGATCACCTTTAACTTTTTATAGTGGAAGCTTAGGATATAAAAAAGTTGTAGATAAAAGATAAAATGTTATCTCAATGATAATTTATTATGAAGCAAAGAATGTGAATCCATTAAATGAAAAGCCCTAGATTCACCTTGATCTAATTGAAACACCTTATCATGTAGATATTTAATAGTCTGATTAAATGAATGTGTAATAGGTGAAGATTGTGATGTCATATGCATAGTCATCATCTGAGGGGTAAATATTACCTTGTAGGAATAGGAATGGATATTTTTTGGAATATTTATGTTTCCCATGAACTTTGGGTGTATATTACATATGTCAATATAGGTATAGATGTAGGAATAGTACTGATAGTATAGGTCTAAACACCTAAAATGGAATTTATAGCTCAAAGGGATGGGTTTAAAATATTAAAGTGTTCTTATTATTGTGACTAATATGTATTAATATTATATTTTTATGTGGCCTTATATGATATTATTGATTTGGTTGATTTATCCATGTATTTTGGATATTGATGAAGTCCTTGATGAAAATTAGATAAAGATTTAACTTGGTTAGGATTTACCCCATTATGTGCATTGGGATGAGTTATATCTATGAACTCATAATTATCTTGATTATTATGTTTATTGAGATTATATTTTTATCTGTTAGATTTTAACCCTTTAAGGAAATTCTTAAGATCTCCTCATCCAAGTGGAATAATATATATGCCTCTAGGCTTGTGGGTGATTTAATGATGAGGTGAATCTCTAGATAGGGTTATCTCCCTTGATGTACCAATTTGGATTGAAAATACACTTAAATTTTTATTTTATTTTTGTGGGGGGGGGGGGGGGGGGGGTGGAAGGGAGAGATATAAATAAAATAAAACTAATATAATGGAGGTGATACACCAAATAAAATGATTACTTCCAACAAAATACATGATACACATGAAATCAAGTGATAAACTAAACATACACTTCACCAATCTACATCTTCTCACATCCATGTTAAATTATGAGGTTATAGATGAATGTGAAAACCTAGGAAAACTAGACAATAATAATTTAATAGAACTAATGAATAGACTAACTCAATCAATCCATGACATTTCCTAGAACACTTTGCCTACCCTACAAGAGAAAGCATTCCAACTACAAATAGGGTGAAAGAATGAGACAACATGTTAAATAATCCATAGTCTTCACAAAGAAATTTTAACCATCCAAGTAAAACACACTTATAAAATTCATGAAGATTTAAAAATAAGTATTCTTATTTATTAAATTGTATGCAAATGACCAAGGATTCACCATACTCAAGTGGAGCATAAGTTACAATGCCAAAATGGCTAGTTCTTATAGAACTTGAGAGAGAGAGGAAAAGAGAGAAGTCCAAGGGTGAGAAGGACACTTTTAAAGCTGATAAAACTAGTTAATTGAGCATGATAAAGTAAGTTTTAATGGACCATTCAAGGTTAGGATGAACAAGTGGTTATCCAAGTCAGTAAACACTTGTAAAGTGACATAAAAGTCCTCATTTTGGTTCAAAAAACTACCTTCATGATTTGGACCTATTTGAAAGTTGAAAAAATAATTAGGGATATGTTTTATGATTGGAAATAATGAGAATGCTATTGTACATGCCTCTCCATTCATTGGTTGTAGGCCTGGTTATCTAGAACCTTCCCAAAATGAGCTATCATCATCTATCATCCAAAAAACTCCTCATTCATGTAAATTTCACACTTGGCCTCAAATTTGTCTTTAGTTTTACATTCAAATAATGGTAGGAATTGTATTAAAATTTTAAATACCTTACATGGACTTATAATCATTAGGGACACCTTAAAATTAGTTCACATGAAGTTTTCCACCCTTCTCACTAGCTTGTCCACTATGTTAGTTTTGACTCACTAAGATGAAGAATATAGTTGAGGAACTAAAAATTTTTAATAAGGAATTAAATAAAAATTTTGAGTTCTAAAAATTATTAATATTTCGTCCAAATTTTATTTCATCTCTAAGAACCTCCTCAAACTTGTATAATGCATAAAACATTCATAAAAACCTTATTTTTCACCCCATCCATACAAGTATATATAGCTAAAAATGGTGTGGAGTAGCCTGAGAGAGTTCCCTACATTTAAAACTATGACATTTGAGTAGCTATGTAAATCTATTTCTCTAAACTAGTCACCATCAAGGGTTTGTAAGGGTTTTAAACCTAGTTTGACTCTTAAGATTTGTTCATAAAGCTATGACATCCAACATGAAAAAAAAAATATGAAATTATGATGCTAATGGAACCTAATAATACCTATAAACTCCTTTTTCATCCATTCATATCCTCCAATAATATATGAGTATCAAAACTTGAGCTATCGAGCTCTTTTCTCCTTTTCCTACAAGCCTAGTGTTTATTTTGAGCCAAAAATTGCTTCCTTATGGATTATATGAATTAAAAAATCTTGATAAAATATTTAAATAATATAATAACATGTAAATATTCATTTTAATTCTTTAATAAGGTTATATTTGAAAGTGACTTCCTCCTTGGCTTCTAGGCCTCACCATGCCCAATAGGCTTGCCTACAACTTTTGTATTCTAGGCCATATAATTAGGATAATTTTCATTAAATAATATTTAAAACATTTATAATTGTCACAAAAAAATTATTTAACAATTTTTAAGACCCTTATACATCTATAAATTAAAGTGATATTCCATTTGGGCACTAACCCATAACCCTATCTAATAGGCTAATTACAACCTTGGAGTTATAGGACACTCTGTTTAGTTACATCCTATTGCGTTTTGTTTTATATGTTTTAAAATGTTTTATAAATCCTAATACACCTCATTAAATTATTAATCAGTTCCTTGTCCCACCATTTTCTACTTGTTCACTAAAGCCTACTTGTTTGCATTGGGGGGAGGTACCCTTTGTCTAAGAAAAATAGAGGGTACTTACCCTATTAACTCAAACCATTTGGATATTTTAGAAGGTTATAAAAGTGTTATATATTATTTATACCAAATTTAAACCTCTTTTGAGTTTATTTTACCCTTCAATTCTCCCAAAACCTAAAACAGGCTTGTGTGAAAAAACTGTCAGTATGATTTGAAATTGAGGACTATGTTTTGCTTGTTTGAGGGTTAATTTATGAATTATTTTCATATGATATTGGTTTATTAAACCTTATCCAATAATTATATATTTATTCCAAATCCATTCAACTTTCTATAATTTCACTATACCCCTATACACACTATAAGTTCTAAAAATAATAGTTTATCTTCATTGTCTATTGAAGGCAGTCTCCTATAGGTGTCATGCATAGATTAACCTTGAAAAAAATGATACAATACATTATTTATGTATTATTTTTCATCCTCAAATTTTTATTATATATTCATACCATACCATGTATTTCTAACCTCAAAAGTATCAAACCTTTGCTCATTATCTACTAACTGTGTCTTCCTTTGACGATAACCCCTATAGGAATTTTACATGATTGGTATTTGGAGATAGTGCATAAGAGATATTTATATATTATAATATCATTATTCCATGTCCTAAACCAATTTTTTCACCTTGTACATTATTATATCATCACTTAGGCACATAGTCTCAGTTAAATGTCTACTTATAGTCACCTACAGTTGACTGTGTATGGTACAGAAAGGGTTTGAGAAACAAGACCTCATATTGTAACTTTCCCAAACATGACTTATGATCCATTTTATGAATTTTGGTGTCATTCACTATAGATAAACCTTGACACCCTTATGCTCAATATCCTACTATGGATGATGTGAAGGAAATCAGTCAGTTATAGGCCAACTTTTAGGAGAGAAAAACCCCAAGGTGTAGATTAGACCTTGAAATGCCATTAATAAACTTTTTTTGATGATCTTCATATCAAAATTTATCCTTTTAATCATTTTTAAATGTTCAAATATGGTGGTAAGGCATAGTTTTCCATTTTAGGTTAAAAAGGGTTTCTTTTAGATCAAACCTATATATAGTAATTCCTAAATTTAGTGTTTCTATAATCAATTTTAGGCCTCTTAATCACCATTCTTCTCAAGTCTTCTACCCATCAAACTATAAAGAGTTATTTTATCTACTATAGGATTAAAAAAAACATTTGGATGCATCAAATATCTCTATATCCCTATTATATGACATTGGGAAAAGGCCTAGGTGCTCTATTTTTTATTTTTGCGGTAAAAATCTTTGCGTTTAGTTTTTGCTTCTCCCAAAATGGTTTACAACTCCATTTGTACATTGGATACCTGAAATAGGTCTATAATGGAATCTTATTGAAATTAACACTTCATGTCTAAGTTTCCTCACTTGCTCCAACCTTCCATTTAAAGTTCTTAGCCCCATGTAGTATCACCTATAGTTAATCTTTTCACATACAGGTAGTAAGGGTGAGAAGTGTACATAGTATGCAGATATACTTGCCTATGATCAATTGTATACCTTCACCAATATCTCAAATGAATGTATTTAAACCTAAATGGCTTCAAATAAATCCTAAAAATCTTTCCCATGAGTCTGTGATCATGAATGATAATTGTAGATGGGCATCCTAACTGGTATGCATGGTAGAAAGCAGAATTATGAACCACAGTCATGGTATATGAGCTTCCAATCAACTATTATACCCTCTTTATATGTCAAATGTATTCCATTTAACTTCTGAGGACTTATATCAAGTAAAGATATCTCATTTCAATATCTGTACCCTTTCAAGCACCTACAAGTTATGTGTTAATGGTAGAATTATGTGTAAATGTTGCATATGACTACAACTCATGGACTTTACATTGATGATTCTAATTACCTCACATGTGATCTTCAATTTTAATGAACACTTATCATTTTAGGATTCAAAAATCTAATGCATGAGTTGTATTTTTTGACAATTCTATGATGTTTGTGGTGGAATAGAAATAGAGTATGGGAACTGTCCACAATATTTAATTTGGTGGTTGGGAGCCACTAGGGTATAGATATTTGTGATATTTATAGACAATAATTAATAAAAATGGATATAAACAATTATATTTAAAATAGGTGAGTTATGATAAATAAAATAAAAAAAGAAAGGGTAAGGTAGAAAAGAAAACATGATTACAAGTTCCCCTCTCAAATAATCTGACAAAGTTCTAATTACTTTGAGCATACATGAACCAATTTGTGGTGTAAAATAGTATAAAATAAAATTACATCACAAACCAAGCAAGCTTCGAAGGAGATATATAAAACACATGTAACAACCAAGTTGAATTTAAAAGTTTGCTACTGAAACCTAAATAACATATGCACATCCAAATGCAAAACAAATAAAATGAAGTATACCTAAGATATTTTCAATTAATATAGCATTATAATAAATTACTAGCCCTATGAAAAAAAATTTATCTCAAAATGTAGAGAACCATTAAAATTTAAGATAATAACATGCAATTGAGAGACAACATTAGCTTTCAACAAACTATTTAGACAATCTTTTCAGAATTCCTTAGTTGTATTAAATGCACTCTTGTATACAAATTGCTCAAAGTCTCTCCCCTATATAAAATGGTAACCTTTGCCTATTTATAGGAAACATAGGTGGTATACCAGTTATCTTTTCAAAATATCCATGCATATGATAAGGACATTTGTCCTTAATAGAAAGATTACAATTCAAAAGGCTTTATACACCAATTTTGACAAAAGGACAAGTATATGCTAACTGAATAGCACATATTACAAAATAATATTATTTTATTTTACATTGGTGGGTCCCTTGGGTTACTACTTGATGATTTTATTAATCTTAGTCTATTTTTCTCTATAATATAAAAATATACTATAGGATTCATCAAATAATCCTCTTCTTGACCTACCAATGTGTTAAATTCTTTGTCACTCTTGGCTTTAAGTTTATAAATGTATTAGGATTCTAAAATCTACTTGATGTAATAATGATATCAAGGACCTTCTAATTTTCCTTGATAGGATGGTCTTGGTTGCCATTGATGTTCTAGATAAGGTACTGACCCTTTGATTGAACTCTTCATCATCCATCAGGCCTATGGCATTGGTCTTAGAAGGGTTTACCAATAGTGCCTTCAAGAGATTCTTCATCCTTGATATCAAACCTTTATCCTCCTCCATGAATCTATTAACACTATCACACCAATGGGCTAGGTCCAATATCTTATCTTTGATGACTCCTAGGAGGGTATGCAAATGCTTCAACTTGATGATCTTGACACCTTGGACTTGCTTGGTGTAATGAACATTAATTAATTTAGTTTCCTAATTGCTAGATTTATACCATTGAGCGATTGATGCCAATATTTTTCCAATTTTATAGGTCAAGGTATTTGATCTAAGCTTTAGGGCCTTCAACCCTTTATATGTGTCAAAGAAGGAATTATTTAGTAGTTTCATTATATCCTTAGGGACTAGAAATGTAACTTATGCTTCCAATTCTTTCTTCTCATTTCCTAAATTGGTGATCCTTTGTTGCATCCCCTTGATTCTAGCCATGGTCATTGTAGATTGGGACACCACTAAACTTTCCACATCCTCTTGATAGATGGGATGTTCCCCTACTGCCTATCCTTATATAGGAGTTAGGCCTACAAAAGGTTCCACCTTTTGAAAGGTGAATTTATTGATGCCAATGGTATCTTTCATGGTTTTCACCCTTTCAAACCCTACTATATCTAGATTATACAAGATAGTAGCTACTTGTTTAGAGAGTCTGGGTGTCTTTAGGGTTTTAATCCTAGTTCCATATGATGCTCCTAGATATTTTATTTTCTTTCCACTTTCTTTAGCTTCTTGAACAATTCTTGTTTCTTCTTGATCCTTCATGAGATTCTTGATCTAAGGTTTGACATTATCAAGGGGATCTCCACATGTAGAGCTAGTACTTGTCAGTGAGTGTGAATGGGAAGGAACCTTTTGTAGTTTCCCATATATGTACTAGTCAATAATGATAGGGATATGCATGGGGATCTCATTAATGAACAAATTTACTTCATTGGTGGGATGTGTCCATATCACATTTGGTCTTTTGGAGGACCTAGGGACAAGGGCAAACTAAAATTTCATCTTTTTTATGTGACAAAAACCAACTATAATGCCACTTATTTTCCCTTCTCTTCTTCACCTATTTGAGGTCCCTCAATTTGTGCCACCTCATTTATGGCTCACTCATGTTCTTGATTAGACCCATAGGTCTCTACAATTTCCTTGAAGAAATATTCTACCATCTCATATGGTTCTAGGGAAACCATGTCAAAGTGTTCCACTAGAGAAAATGGTTTTGAAGGTTGGGGTAATGATGAAGGTCCTTCTCTTGGCCTTTATTCTAGTTTCTTCTCACTAGGTCATTGAATTTAGAGTGATAGTTGTTGTGGTTGACTTGGAGGTGTATTAGAAGTAGATAGTAGTAGATGATACTACAATGGGTTCATTTTCCATCTCTCCATAGCTAATTTATCCTCTCTTTGTCATCTATGTTCAAGATTGAAACCATGCTACTTGCACCTAACAAGGACTTCCTAAAAGTCTATAAATTTGGTGTAAAAATGGTCATATGGACCAACCCTATGGTCATCGGTTACTTTGGTTAGTTTTTTTAACTTCAAATGAGGGACAACCTTGTTATTGGGGTCTCATTCCTTTAGGTAATCCTTCTAAAATCAAAAGGCATCCCTATGTCTAAACATGATATATAATCATTTCCAGTCTTGGATAAAATCTCTCCCAATCAAGAATGGGAAGGGATGTAGAATTCCCTTCCTCTTTTCCATACAAACATTATCAATTATTTGAAAAATTTAGTGAGAAATTTCTTGGTCAGCCAACTTGAGGGGGACATAAATAGGAAACCTAAATGGTTAGGTTATGATCCCTTCTATTCTTACAATGGTGCAGTCTGGATAGTACCAAATATCTCCCATGAGTTCAACATACTTCTTAACAAGAGGGTGCATCTTGGGCATGAGGTTCCTAATGATATTCTAAACCAAAGTAGGGTATATGAAATCAGAAATTAACTACATATGAAATTTGTATTTGAAGATGTGTAACTTTGCATAATGATGGGAAATGGTAATTTTGTTGTGGGAGGACCAATTATTAACACCAAGAATATGAGTGGATGCCATTAATGAGTCTAACAGATAGGACATCATGGTGATTTTTTGGATTGTCCTTTTCTTAATGCCATAAAATTGTCTCCCCAAGTGGATGCTAATCAACTCTTCTAATAGGTGGAGTTAGATTCTCTTCAACCATGAAATATATGTAGGAAATCCATCAAGGGTTGACATCGATTGTGGTGGATACCACTAAAAATATATATAATAGGGTCATAATGATCCTGATCTCTTCTCTAAATTGAAAGATAAGGATTTTACCATCATGGGTCTTAGATACATAAGTTCCTTGGATTAACCAAGGTCTCAAGATAACATCTAGATTATGCTTGGTAGTCCATTATTTGATGGACGGGAGGTCTATGTGAGCTCTAGGGAGATTTTAGTATCCTTCAAAAGATACTAGGGAAATATAGGAAATTCTTCTTAACCCTCCTTCTTTTATGATACAGTCATTATCTATTCTATAATCAACAAACAGGGGTTCAAGGATGTCAATGCAATGTAATACATTGGGTTTAGTAGTAGCTTCATGAAAACCTATCATTTTAATTACAACTAGGTCCTCAAACTTTCTCTTAGTTACTACCACCCTTTGCTCACTAGATGATAGAGGTTGCATCTCCTCAATTTTGAATAAAATCTTGGACCAATTATTCATGCCAATGGTCAATGTTCTTATGTCCAATTTATTATCTCTAAAGTACCTCCCTTCATGGTCTATAGATATATACATGTACGCCTCTTTTTTATACTATTTATTTGTTGCCACCATTATCTTAATTGCCTTGAAATATGACTAGTCTTTATGATCAAGATGACACTTCAAGCTTTCTTAATGTAGTTATGTCCTTAATAGTTATGTTTTGAGGCTTTAAGTTGAGTTTTATGGATTTAAGTTGATTTGGTAGGGTTTTTGAGGATTTAATGGTGAAGGTGATGGTTTTCATAAATGTATTCATGTATTTTATCTTATGGATGGCACCACTTATGAAAATTCTATCTTTTTAAGCGAGCCAAATCTTAAGATTGTCCTTTAGTGCTTACATGAAACTTATGTGGACCTCCTTAAGCTTGTTCCCATGGTACTCCCATGGGAATCCCTTTGAAGATTATCCATTAGATTTTAGATAAAGCCTTTTATGTCACTCCATTAGATTAGGATTTTAGGATGAATATGAGCCTTTGATCAAGATCTCAGAGGTCATTTCTAGTTAGTCACTCAGGTCCTAAATGACTCAGTTATGCCAAGTGGATCATTATGGCTTCCTTGGGAAATGAATAGACATGGTTCATCCATGTATTGAGATATCGAGCTCTAGGGTCCTTGGTTGAAAATTCCACTTTCAATTCATACCATTGGACCAAGATCGATGATTGAGTGAGAACTGCTAATCATGATCTATGAGGTCAAAGTTGATTGGTTAAGAGGTTGGTTGTGGTTAAATTTGATGGTCTCATTGATGTTAAATACATCCTCACAAACATAAAATTATGAGAGTGTGACTATCAAATTTAATCTCATGAAGTTCCTTTGGTTGAATGACAATGTGTCATGCATCATGTTCTCAGTGTCCTCAAAACTTCAAGGTTGATGAGATCCATTAGATCAAGCTAGGTGATGAACCTGAAACATGGATCATGATTCAAGAGGTCTTCTTTGATTGGATCATCTTTGAGGGCTCTTTGATCACACACTATTGGATAAATGCCATTAGGTGAATGTAGGTAGTTGGATCTTGTAAGATGCATCAACATTAAGTTATTCTATGATGCACATAGGCTTAAGATGAGGGGTTAACCTTAGATTAATAGTATTAAAAAAAACACTATGGTCTAAGTTTTAATGTGATAAGCCTAAGGTTTAATGATTTAGAAGGCCCCCTTATGGACTAAGGATAAAAGTTTAGATGGGGTTTATTTTGAAGGTCTCACTAATGTCAAATGGGATCCACATGAATTTCAAATGAAAAGATTGAGGTCATCAAAATAAAAATCATAGATACTTTTATAGTGAGTGGGGGTTAACACATAGTCTATCCTAAGATGATCTCGATCCATTGGATTGGGCCTCTAAGGAAGTAAGGACCATTAGATTTGCATCCAAGTTAAGATATAAAATTAGAGTATGACATGTGTAGTGTTTCAAACTAAATCTTAGGATCCTCAAGGCATTGTCCATGTTGAATAAACACCAAGAAACTTCAAGATTAAAATTTAGGCTAAACATTGATAAGGTCTTAGTCTAGGATGAAAAGGGGCTTGTAGACATAACATTTAACGAGGTAAGGAGGGATTTAAAATGGGGAAGGAACATAAAATGGGACTTAAGTATAATTTTATGTTAAGGTTTGGGCATGTTTAAAAACATAACCGGGCCTTAATGTAAAATTAGACTTAGGGTATTTTTTAAAAGGACCAATTATATCTAAATTTTCTCCCATGAAAAATTGAATTTGAACCCTTAGGTTTTTTTTTGCTTAGGAACCCCGCCTTCCTCTATTAAACCTACCCATAGCCATCTAAGGGTAATCATCAGTAGGGTTAGCTCATAAAACATAATTAAACATACAAGGACCCATCCCTTTTTAGGTGGATGATCTTCAAATTCTAAAAATAATAACCTCATGAAATCCAAACTAGGATATGTATTTTTTGAAACATTTACAAGGGTCTCTATTTTGCAAAGCAAAAATGAAAGGGGTATGTAGGTTCCAATAACAATGGAAACTCATAGGGGAAACATAGAAATATGTTAGAACATATAAACTATGGTTTAAACCAACACATAAGTATTTTATCTCCTTTGATCCACATATCATTACTTAGGTCAATTCAAGGTTGAAATAAGCTTCAAATGTGTAGAATTAAAATCCCCATGTCAGACCCTAAACATGTTATGTGTGTGATTTGATTCCACTTACTTTTTGTCATGAGACTTTAGGGAACAACATCCAGGTTCATATCCTCTTGACCATTGCATATGACTTTGAGCATATTTAGATTTTTATGTGAGTCTTTTTAAAGTATCTATATTGTAACATAATTATATATTATAGCCTTAGGTCTTCTTGTGCAGGATTCATGCCCTCACTTGAAATACTTGAATTTTCAATAATTTTGAGTAAAGATAGTCCATGAGATTTTATTAAAGCAAAGGATCACAACCAAGCAGAAAGGATAAAATGAAAAACAAATAGACAACAAGAAATAAACAAACATAAGAAAAAATATATATATAAGCCAAGAAGGAAAACAAAGCAAGAAAAGAAACTAACTAGCCTACCTACTCTAACTCTAAGAAATATTATAGATGTTATTCTATGAAGACCCCGAATGGAGTAATAGAAAAGTAATGATTGAGGTATTTCCCTTTAATGGGCAATGTGAATTCTACTCCTTAAAGGTCTTTCATTTTGAAAGTGTTGTTTTGTAAGGTCTTTGTAATTTGGTATGGTCCAATCCACAATGGTGAAAACTTACCATGATTTCCCTTAGGTTCTGATGCCTTGTCCCAAAGGAGGACTAAGTCTCCCCATCTAAATACCTTAACTTTGGACCTTTTTTAAAAACATCTTTTCATAGTTTCTTAATGCCCACTAAAGTTTACAAATTCCTTTTCTCTAGCATCCTCCATCTGAATGATGTCTAATAGCCTAGAATTAGCAAGATCTTGGCTTTCCCCCATGTATTCTTGCATGAATGTGAACATAGGTAGTTTGAGGGTGATGGGTAAGATAGGTTCCTAACCATACACCAAAAAAAATGGTGAAGCCTTGAGTTCCTACTTGATCCTTATTCTATCAGCCCACAATGCATACTTAAGTAGCTTATGCCATGTTCTAGGATTGTTTGTAGCAAACTTTTTGATGGCCTTCATAAGATTCTTGTTGGTAGATTTAGAAAATCCATTTCCTTGAGGATAATTATTAGAGGCAAAATTCATGGAGATGTCATTATCATAATCCCATTCAATAATTTAAATGGATATGAATGCATATCCATTGTCATAAATTAAGTAAACTGGGGTTCCAAATCTAGTAAAAATATTTTCTTTTAAGAAGTTGATCACTTCCTCTATCCTATAATTTTTGGTGTTTATATATTTACTCCACCTTGTGAAATAATATATAGTGGTTATGATATACTTATGGCCTTCAAAGGAATTGGGATTAATAACTCCTATAAAGTCTAATCCCCACTATTCAAAAGGTGTGTCTACCATCACAGGTTGTAAAGGCATGGCTGCCTTTGGCTCTTTTGTGACAAAAATCTAGTAATAATGGCACTCTCTCACATGTTTATGAGCATCCTTGATAATGGTGGGGAAATATTACCCAAACCCTAACAATGTTATAGGTTGTGGTTATCCCTAAAGGATGTCCATTGCCTAAATTTTCATGAAAAGTAGACATGATTTGAGAAGCCTCTTCTTTAGACACACACCTGAAGTAGATCCATTCAAGGTTTTTTTTTAGATTATGGTAAAAGCAGGTTTTGAAGGGGCCCCAAAACCCTAGTACAAGGAAAAAAGATAGAGCAGCCAAAACACAGACGAAGTCTAAAAACTACTACAAGGACGTAGCAAAAATAGGTTTTAAAATGGACCTGAAACCACCGGAAAGACAACTGGTCACAACCCAAAAAAATAGAGATCTAGCACCACCTTAGACATAGGCAGACAACAAGAAAACAAAGAACTAGACTAGATTCTTTACCAGCAAGAGGAACCAGATTATTCATCCAGTTCCAATATCATTTTCATAGTTTCTTTTTCTTTCAAAACAATATCCCTTCAAGGTTATTCCTATAAAGGACTCCATATTTTATGAGGTAGTGGGATTATTTAAGCCTTAAGGCTCTCCTTTGATCTTTGGTAGTCCTGGGGGACAACTACCTCTGATGAGAAGATGTATTAAAGAGTCATACCATTCACTAGGCTAGAAGTTTTATTGATCCACTTATATTACATGAAGTTTGGGATTAGCATTGGAAATCATCTGGACCATGCCTTGACATTCCACTAATTTGGAAATCTTCATCTCTATATCATACACTTGTAGGACTACCATCCACTTGCCTCTTCTTTCCCCAAGCTCATTATGACTTAACATAAGCTTTGTGGCTGGTCGAGTAAGATGACATGCACTTTATTTCTAAGGATGTAATGCCTAAAGTTTTTCACTAGTGCATAGGCCTACTTATCAATCAAGGAATAGTTTATTTATATATTTTTTAAATTGTTTTTCATGAAGGTTATAAGGTGGTAATTTCCATTCACCTTTTGAGTCAAGACTACAACCATGGTGTGGTCAAAAGCAAATGAATAGAAGTAAAAGTCCTTTGAGAATTTAGGACTTATCAGAACTAGGGCTTCACTGATTTCCTTTTTTATATCAACAAAATCTTTCTTGGATTCTGCATCCCAAGAAATTTTATCATCTTTCTTGAGCATATCATTTAGAGGTTTGACAATCTAAACAAAGCCTGAGATGAACTTCTTCATGAAGTTAATTTTACCAAAGAATGACTTTAGTTCCTTCTAACTATTGGGTAGCTCAATCTTGGAAATGGATTCCACTCTCTAAAGATCTATGAAAATTCCTTCTTTGGTGATGACATGCCCCAATAATTTTCCTTGAGTGATATAGAAGATTATTTTCTTGGGGTTGAGAGATATACCATACTTCTTATACCTTTCAAACACTTGTTTTAGGTGCATGAAACAATCCTCTCTATTCTTGGAGAAAATTGTAAGATCATCCATGTATATGATGATTAATTTTCACACTAGACATTGGAAATCATGGTCCATGGCCCTCTAAAAGTTGGATCCTACATTAATCAATCCAAATGGAATTCTTTTTTAAGCATATGTTCCCCACTTGGTAGTGAAATTTGTCTTCACCCTATCTTCCTGAGCAATAAGCACCTAGTTGTATCTAGAAAATCCATCTAAAAAGGACATCATATTTTATCCTAAAACAACCTAGATGACTTGGTCAAGAGAAGGCAAGGGGTGATTATCCTTTTTAGATGCTCTATTTAAATTTCTAAAGTCTATGTATAATATTATTTACCCATTCTTATTTTTTACTGAGACCAGGTTAGCAACCCAAGTGGAATGCCTAATAGGAAACATAATCCTTACATCCAATAACTTCTTTACCTCTTTAAATATCATGGGTTATAAGATAGGGTTGAATGGCCTTTGTTTCTGTCTGAAGGGTTCGCAACTCTCCTTGAGAGGTATATTATGATTAATAACCCTTGGATCAAATATTTTTAAATCTTCATAAGACTAGGTAATTACATATTTATACTTTATAAGCCTCTCCCTAGCCTTTCTATTTTCCATTTTAGTGCAAGCCTTTCCTATTTTTACTTATTGGGGTTGATCATGTGAGTTGAGATCTACTACATGATAGTCCTTACCATTTACCTTAGGCACCTTAGATGTTTCAAGAATCTTTTCATGATTAAACAACCTTTTCAATGAGATCATCCCTTTAGGTATCTTATTTTCATTTAGTTGGATGATTTTACCATTGACCTCCCTTTTATAAGAACTTTCATTAGCTTCATCAATGATGTGAGCTTTAAAGGCCCTAAAATTGGTCAAGATATCTAGAATTTATTGATTATCATTGAAGACTTGAAATTATTTCACATTATTTTGGATTGAGGAGTATGACATTAGCTCAATACTAAGGTTAGGGTAATCATGATTAGGCATAGGGTTAGCTGAAATAGAGGCTAGCTCATCAACAACTTTGTTTTCTTCCCTAGGGATAGACATGATGTTGAAATCATCAAAATATTCCATCAAGTTCCAAAATTTGAACTTGTACCTCTTAAGGTAAATTATCTTGCATTGGTAATTTCTCTTTACTTGTTTAATCACCAATTTAAAATCCCCATAAATAAGTACCTTGGGTTTATGCTTAATAGCAAGTTACAATCCTATAATGAGATCTTCATACTCAACCAAATTGTTAGTGCATGGGAATTATAACCTATAGGATGCATGATATTATTTTTCTATAGGGTCTATTAATATAGTACCAGCTCCTAATCTTGATTTACACCTGGCACCATCAACATATAACTTCTATAAGCCAAGTATAGAAGGAGGGTCTTTGGAACTAGGTTTTTTTGTATACTCTAAAGTGAAAACTCTTAAATCAGAGTCAAGGATGTTTACCTTTTCATTAATAGCATTTTATTATGCTATCATGATCTCATCCTTAGTTATCTTTCTACCCTTATATTATTTGGCACACCTTTCCAAGGTAACCATAAGTGGGAATAGTTAGTAGACATGTATCCATTCAAGGCCTTAGTCCATTCTTTACTCAAGAGTAATCCATAAGCATTTAGAATATCCATCACTTGTATGCCAATGAATTGTTAAACCCTTAATTCATTACCCATTTCCATATTTATATTAAATAACTTCCCAATGAATTTGACTCTTGACTTGTCTAATTGTGTGAACACCCTATCAGACTTGATTGGGGTCAATCCACATTGTTCACATATCTCAGTAGGCATGATGTTGGTTGAGGCTCCAAAATCTAAAAGGTAATTATGGACATTCTTACCAAATATCCTAACTATAAGCAAGAAGGGTGGATATGTTTCTCTGGTTACTTCCATAGTCACATTTGCACTATCACTCTTAGGAGGATTCCCAAGTTTCTTTGACAAGGATTCCAAGACTAAATATCTTTGTTTTACAATCTAATTTAGCTCATGTAGAGTAATATTATCATTTATCTATTTCATATCTTCCACAATATTGTAACTAATTTTTCATGAAGGTTCAGTAGTAGATTTAGAATAACTACCCTTAGGTGGTTCAAGATCATTCCTTGATGTAGTATCTAGAGGAGTCCTATAATTATTTGGAGTAGAAGTAGTTAATGGTTTCTTTTGATCTATATTTATTAGAGGGTATGTCTTCAATAATTTTTGGAATTCTTGAACCTCTTCATGGATATTCTTAGGCTCATTATCCTCTTGGAAAGGGAATTAAAATGTCTCTACCATGTGCACTTGGTTAGATGGTTGGGATCTAGAAGGACTTGTAGTAGTATCTATATTTAGGACTACCTCAAATGTGTCAAGTTTTTCTTGGAAATAATTAAATGCCTTAAAAAAATAAATTCAAATAATCTCACCATTTTTTGAGGTAGGATGCACCCTACAATAGTCTAAAAAGGCAATATTAGTGAGATTAATATATATGGTCTTCTTTCTAGAGGAAGGCTTATTGGCTTTACTATTGTAGAAACTATCATTCTAAAATCTATTTCTAGGCTTGTTGAACTTTGAATTTCCTCTCATAGTTTTCATTAACATTACCAAGTTTATTTTGAAATTGTAATAAATTTGTGTTGAGCTTCTAGACCATCTTTAGTATAGATTCATTCTCATTCTTTAGGGTCTCAGAATTTTGGACTTGGTTATTTTTAGTACCATTGACTAGTACTAAAGCCTTTTGGTCATTGGCGTGAAATCCATTAGTGAATTAATGACTCGAGAAACTTAGGTTATGATTAGGAATAACATGGCTAGTAGGTAATACAATTAGAGTAAGGACCTGGTTTAATGCTAGAGCATTTTGGTTATTTTTTGGGAATATGTTTAATGTAGGCATTTGAGGATTAACATTGGGGACAAAATAAGCCATCTATCCTTGAGGCTACATTTGGACACTAATAACCACTACTTTAGAATAATCTTGGGCTAATGTGTTGATATCTAGAAAAGCTCTTTTTAGAAACATAGAAGTCATGGGGTCTACTACATCTTTGTAAACCTCTAGAGCTAAAGCCTCAATAGGTTTGTATGTATCCATGGTTCAACTAAACATATTTTGGAACCTAGCATTGAAGGATATAATAGGTTCACTTGTATGTCTCTTAATGGTTTTAAATTTGTGATAAATGACACATGGACTTATGATCTTCCTAAATTGATCAATAAAGATAGTGCCAAAGTTATTCCATGAGGTAAGATAATTGTTAAGCAAATTGAGGAGCCATTCATATGTAACATCTTTGAGTGTAAATGGAAACAACCTATAGGCTACATCTTCATGTATAGCATTTCATAACCTTAAATAATCTTTGAAAGATTTAACATGTTCTTCTCTAGTTACAACACTAATCAGACTAAATATTATCAAGTAATTTTTAGGATTACAAGGCAAGTCATGAACTACACCTGGTATATTGATGGGGGAACTTCCAATCCATGCCATATCTAGATGAAAATTGAATGTAAGAACCCCTTATAAGGGTGAAGATGGTAGAGGCTTGGAATTCCTACATTTTCCTTTATCTTTCTTATTTCTTTTATGGGTCTCTAACTTGATGAAGGGCTTCCTTGGCTCTGAATGTGATCTATTCCTAATCCTTGGCAATTATAGCTTTAAAATTAAGGATCCTATTTGAAATACAGTGTAACAAGTTAGAATTCACAAAGATCTACAATCAACCTACACACTAAGCCTATTTTGTAAAATATTTTCATGTAAAGGGACAAAGGACACTGATCTTTGACTAAGTAAGCTCAAATATGTGTTGAATTATGTAAAGATCGCCATTTTTATAGCTTGTGACTCAAATAAACTAAAGATTCAACAAGAATTATCAATATTCAACCAAAATAAACTATTATAATTTTAAATACTATGAATTCTTAAATCTTGAAGCTATCTTCACCAAAATTTAACTATTTCCTTACAAAGAACTAAGATATTTTCCTAACAAAGCACAAATATAGGTGAGAAACCACCTAGATCAAGGATCTTTGTACATAGAGTGAAGAATCACTAATAAGGGTAAAGAATCCTTTAAATTTAATGTAGGAATTATCATAATTGATCAAACATGACCTCCTTATATCACTAGTGGGAGCCTTCTATCAATGCTTCTAATTACCTCATAAGTGTTGTTCAATGTTAATGGACACTTCTCATTTTAGGATTCAAAAATCCAAGGCATGAGTTGTTGGTTGTGATAATTCTATGATGTATGTGGTGGAATAAAATTAGAGTATGGGAAATGTCCACAATATTTATTTAATTTGGTGGTTGGAAGCCACTAGGGTCTAGATCTTTGTGGTATTTCTATTTAACAAGTTAATCTAACTAGATATTAATAATGATCTTTAAACTAGGTGAGTTCTGATAAATAAAATAGAAAAAGGAAGGGTAAGGCAGAAAATAAAATGTTATTGCAATTTCCACTCTCAAATATTATGACAAAGTTCAAATTAATTTGAGCATAAATGAAACAATTTATGGTGTAAAATATTATAAAATCATATTGAATCACAAACTAGGCAAGCTTCAAAGGATATATATAAACCACAAGTAAGAACAAAGTTTACTTTAAAAGTTTCCTACTATAACCTAAATAACATATGCACATCCAAATGTAGAGAAAATAAAATGAAGTATACCTAAGATATTTTTAGTTAATCTAGCATTAGCATAAATGAATAGCTCTATGATAGAGAATTTATCTTAGAATGTAGAGAACCATTCAAATTTAAGATAATAACATGTAATTGAGAGACAACATTGACTTTCAACAAACTATTCAGACAATCCTTTCAAAATTCCTTAGTTGTATTAAATGCTCTCTTGTATACAAATTGCTCAAAGTCTCTCCCCTTTACAAAATGGTAACCTTTTCCTATTTATAGGAAACATAGGGTGGTATATTAGTTATATTTTAAAAATATCCATGTGTATGATAAGGACATTTATCCTTAATATAAGGATTATAATTCAAAAGTATTTATATGCCAATTTTGACAAAAGGACTAATATATGCTAACCAACTAGCATATATTACAAAAAAATATTCTTTTATGTTACATTGGTGGGTCCCTTGAGTTACTTCTTGAGGATATTCTTCACCTTAGTATATTATTCACTAATTAGCTCAAAATCTATTATAGGCTTCATCAAACAATCCTCTTCTTGACCTACCAGTGTGTTAAATTCTCTGTCACTCTTATCTTTAATTTCTTGAATGATTTGAGCTTTTACAATATGATTCTTTGATGTAATGATGATATCAAAAACATTTTGATTATCCTTGAAAATTTGGTCTTAGTTTTCCTTGATGTTCTAGATGAAGGTACTGACCCTTTTCTTGAACTCTTCATCATCCATCGAGCCTATGTCATTGGTCTTAGAAGGGTTTACCAATAGTGCCTTCAAGATCTTCTCCATCCTTTCTATAAAGCCTTTGTCCTCCTCCATGAAGTTGTTGACACTACTAAATTAGTTTTTGAAGTCCAATATCTAATCTTTGATGACTCCTAAGAGGACATGCAAATGCTTCAACTTGATGATCTTGACACCTTGGACCTACTTGTTGTCATGGACATTAATCAACTCAGTTTCTTGATCTTTAGAATTCTACCATTGAGTGATTAATGCCTATGATTTCCAAATACTATGGATCAAGGTATTTGATCTAAGATTTAGGGCCTTCAACCCTTCAAATGTGTTAAATAATGACTTATTCAATAGTTTCATTATATCCTTAGGGACTGGAAATGTAGCTTGTGCTTGTAAGCCTTTCTTCTCCTTTTTTAAATTGGTGATCTTCTATTGCATCCCCTTGATTCCAGCCAAGGTCATTATTGATTGGGACACCACCAAACTTACCACATCCTCTTAATGGATGGGATGATCCCTTGATACTTGCCCTTATACAAGAGTTAGGCCTACAAAATTTTCCACCTTTTGAAAGGTGAACTCCTCGATGCCAATGGTAGCTTTCTTGGTTTTCACCCTTTCAAACCCTATTGTATCCATATTATACATGATAGTGGTTACTAGTTTAGAGAGTTTAGGTGTCTCTATGGTTTCAATTCTAGTTCTACTAGATAATCCTAAAACTATTATTTTATTTCCACTTTTTTTGGCTTTTTAAATAATTACTCTTTCCTCTTGCTCCTTCATGAGCTCCTTGATCCAAGGTTTGGCATTCACAAGGTGATCTCCACTTGCAGAGTTGGTAATTTATAGTGAGTGTGATTGGGAAGAAAACTTTCTGAGTTTCTCATATATGAACCCATTAAGAATGATAGGTACATGTATAGGGATCTCATCACTAAACAAATTTACTTCACTGGTGGGATGGGTTCATATCACCTTTGGTCTTTTGGAGGACCTAGGGACAAGGGCCAACTCAACTTCCCTCTTTTTTTATGTGATAGGGACTATTTCCAATGCCACTTATTTTCCATTCTCTTCCTTACCTATTTGACATCTTTTAATTTTTACCACCTTAATTATGGCTCCCTCATATTTTGTATTAGACCCATAGGTCTCTACAAGTTCTTTGAAGAATTTTTACACCATCTCATTTGGTTCTAGGGAAACCATATGAAAGTGTTCCACTATAAAAGATGGTTCTGGAGGAGGGGACAATGATAAATGGCCTTCTCCTAGCTTTCATTCTAGTTTCTTCTCACCATGTCCTTGAATTTGGAGTGCTTGTTATTGTGGCTGACTTCGAGGTGCATTAAAATTGGAAAGTATTAGATGATACTATAATGGGTTCATTTGACATCTTTTCCCATCTAGTTTCTCCTCTCTTTATAGTCTATTTTCAAGCTTGAAACCATGCTACTTGCACCTAGAAAGGACTTCCTTAAAGTCTATAGCTTTGGTATAAAAATGGTCATATGGACCAACCTTGTGCTCATAGGTTACTTTGGTTAGTTTCTTTAATTGTAAATGAGGGACAACCTTGTTATTGGGGTCCCATTCCTTTAGGTCATCCTTCTAAAATTAGAAGGCATTCCTATGTCTAGACATGATGTACAATTGTTTCTAGTCCTAGATCAAAGTTCTCCTAATCAAGAAAGGGGGAGGATGTAGAATGCCCTTCCTCTTCTCCCTGCAAACATTATCAATTACTTGGAAGACTTGTTTAGAATTTTTTTCTCAGCTAACTTAAGGGGAACACAGATAGGCAACTTGAATGGTTGGGTCATGATCCCTTCTATTCTTATAATGGTACAGTTTGGATAGTACTAAATATCTCCCATGAGTTTAACATAATTCTTGATAAGAGGGTGCATCTTGGGCATGGGGTTCCCAATGATATTTTTGACCAAAGTAGAGTATATGCAATCAAAGACCAATTCTTGACACCAAGAATATGAGTGGATGCCATTAATGAGTCCAAAAGATAGTACATCATGGTGAATTATTGGATTTTCCTTTTCTTAATACCATAAATTATCTCCCCAAATGGATGCCAATTAGCTCTCTATTAGGTGGAGGTAACTTCTCTTCCACCATGAAATATATGTAGGAAACCCATCTGGGGTCAATATAGGTTGTGGTGTCTACCCCTAAATCTCTACATAATAGGGTTATTATCCTAATATCTTCTCTAAATTGAATGATAGGGAATTTTCCATCATTCTTCCTAGCTACATGAGTTCTTTGGATTAACCAAGGCCTCATGATAACATCTAGATTATGCTAGGTAGTCCATTCTTTGATGGAGGGAAGGTATATGTGAGCTATAGGGAGCTTGTAGTAGCATTCAAAAGCTACTAGGGAAATATAATAAATTCTTCTTGACCTTTCTTATTTGATGATCTAGTCATTATCTACTCTACAATCAATAAAAAAGGGTGAAAGGATGTCAATTCAATGTAATACCTTGGGCTTAGTTGCATCTTTATGAAGACCTATCATTTGAATTGTAACTAGGTCCTCAAAATTTTTCTTGGTGAATTCCACCTTATGATCACTATATGATAGAGGTTATAGCTCCTCAATTATGAATAAAATCTTGGAACAATTCTTCATGCCATTGGCCAATGCTCTTATGTCTAATTTATTATCTCAAAAGTGCCTCCCTTCATGGTTTGTAGATATATACATGTATGTCTCTTCTTTCTATTATTGCTTTATTGTTGCCATGATCTCAATTGCCTTAGAATATGACTGCTCTTGATGCTAAGGATGACACTTCAAGTTTGTTTAATGTAGTTGTGTCCTTAATAGTCATGTTTTGAGGCTTGAAATAAAGTTTTAGGGCCTTAAGCTACTCTGGTAGGGTTTTTGAGGATTTAATAGTGAAGGTGATGGTTTTCATAAATGTATTTGTGTTTCATATCTTATGGATGGCACCACTTACACAAATTATATATTTTTGAGCATGCGAAATCTTAGGATTATCCTTTAGTACTTACATGGTGCTTATGTGGACCTCCTTAATTTTGTTCCCATGCCACTCCCATGGGAATCCCTTTAAAGATTATCCATTGGATTTTAAATAAAGCCTTTTATGTCTCTCCATTGCATGAGGATTCTAAGATGAATGTGAACCCTTTAATAAGATCTCAAAGGTTTTTTTAGTTGGTCACTCAGGTCTTAAATGACATAGTTATGCCAAGTGGTGTATTTTGGCTTCCTTGGGAAATGACTAGATGTAGTTCATCCATGTGTTAAGCTATTAGGCTCTGGGGTCCTTGGTTGAAAATTTCACCTTCACTTTGTGCTATTAGATCAAGGTCAATGATTGATCAAGAACCATCGATCATGATCTACAAGGTCAAATTTGATTGGTTTAGAGGTTGAATGTGGTTAAATTTGATGGTCTCATTCACATCATAGACATCCTTTTAAACATCAAATGATAAGAGTGTGACTACCAAATTTAAGTTCACGAGGTTCCTTTAGACAAATGATAATGTGCCACATGTCATGTTCTTAGTGCTCTCAAGACTTTGGGGTTAATATGGTCTATTAGATCATGGATCATGATCTGAGAGGTCTTCTCTGATTGGCTCAACTTCAGTGGATCTTTAATCCCAGACTATTGGATCAAGGTCACTAGGTGAACATGGGTAGTTAGATCTTATAAGATTCATGAACATTAAGTTAGTCCATAATGTACATAGGCTTAAGTTGAGGGGTTAACCTTAGATTAATAGTATTAAAAAAACGCTATGGTCTATGTTTTAATGTGATAATCTTAAGGTTTAAATGTTTAGAAGGTCCCATTTTGGACTAAGGATAAAAGCTTGGATAAGGTTTATTTTTAAGGCCTCATTAGCATCAAATGGAATCCTCATGAATGTCAAATGATGGGAGTGAGGTCATCAAAATAAATCTCATAGAAAATTTTATAGTGAGTAGCATTTATCACATAGTCCATCTTAGGAAGATCTCAAGTTGTTGGATCAGGTGTTTAGGGAAGTGAGGAATATTAGATCTACATCCAAGTTAAGACATCACATTAAAGTATGACACATGTAGTTATTTATACTAAAGTTTAGGATCCTTGAGGTGTCATCCATGTTGAAAAAACACCAAGACAATTCAAGATTAAAATTTAGGCTAAACATTGATAGGGTCTTAGTCTAGGATGAAAAGGGGCTTGTGGACATAACATTTAATGAGGTTAGGAGGGATTTAAAAGGGGGAAGGAACATAAAAGGGGACTTAAGTATAATTTTATGTCAAGGTTCAGGCATGTTTTAAAACATAACTAATCCTTAATGTAAAATTATACTTAGGGTCTTTTTTAAAAGGACCAATTCCCACTAGATTATCTCCCACAAAAATTTGAATTTGAACCCTTAGGTTTTTTTCTCAAGAACCCTGCCTTCCTCCATGAAACCTGCACATAACCATATAAGGGTAATCATTAGTAGGGTTAGCTCATAAATAATAATTAAACATTCAAGGACCCATCCCTTCTAAAGTGGATGATCTTAAAATTCTAAAAAGAATAACCTCATGAAATCTAGAACAGGATACAAATGTTTTGAAACATTTACAAGGGTCCCTATTTTACAAAGTAGAAAAAATGGGGTATGTTGGTCCCAAAAATAGATTAATTTAAAGAATCGAGTTGAAATTTCAAGGGTAATAATGATCACATTGAAAATATATATACATATCACAACCCTCTTAATCTATGAATAAGCATGAAGGTACTAAAAATAGTAGAAACCTACCAGTAACTTAGAATGATGTTTCCCTTATAACCTTGATGTACTTGACCTATCCAAACATTTTGAAACTTGAAAATAATAATGGGAATAATATGATAATATATCCCAATCCCCTAGATTTAACATTGCCAATTGGTTCCTACATAATTTCTAAAAATAGAGCAAAACTTATAGGGTGCATGAAACAACAAGCAAAAGAGTATAGTCAAATTCATGAGGATGGTTCATGAAGAAAATGCCACCATTATTCAAAATATTTATATTTAAATTATTTTATCTTAATTTAATTTCACCTCCCCAACGTGTTTGGTCTGAAACCTCCTCTGCTAGCCATAACAAGTACAAACTTGAAGACTAATTTTGCTTGCCAAGAAGGGTGAAAAAGGAGTAGAACGGTTTTAAGATAAAAATAGAACTTATAGATTACTTCAAATGTGTAATTGAGATATTAAGTAATCTTAAGGGTTATTCTATTATCTTCTCCCACATGGCACACTTCCCCGTGGGCTGTATAAGTGCCGAACTGACCTTTTTCCCAAGAAAATTGCTCTTTATTTTGAATTACCTACCACTTTCAGTTACCAACAATTGATTAAGACATGTGAGGACAAATTTCATATTAAATAACCTTTTTAATCCTTCAAAATTCCCAATAAATCAATATAAGTCATTAAATGTCCCTTTTTAAATCTCAAAATGACTAAAAGGACTAAAATAACTAAGGACCAAGGCTAGTATAACATCAAATGACATTAATTAGCCTATAAAACACCTTATAACATATGTATTATAATATTAAAATACTTAAAATTCATTTTTTTACCTATAGGGGTCCCAATTTGACTGAAAAGTCAAATTTGGTCAACAAATTGATGACTCATAGGGGTAGAATGCCCACTATACTAACTAGACCAGTAACCTTATCTGTCCATTAGATTTAGGAAGTCATCCAAATTTTGAGACAAAAAATAAAATATTTTACCATTGACCACAAGGATTTGATCAAGATAAGACTATTTGACTACCTCAACCATATAAAACAAAAGACACACACCAAATAAAACAAACACACTAACAAGACACACATATGCTCAAAGAACTTAGGAAAAATATGAATAAAATACCTATATACAACTAACTACTAAACATACCTCACTTTATATGATCAAAATAAAATTTCCTTACATCATTCTCTTCATGAGATGAATCATTGTACAAAGAATGTTGCTCTTTAGGTTGAACACTTAATGGACTGAACCTATTTCTTAGGACTTCAACTACCATGCTCTCAAATAGACCATTTTAAAATAGGTTTGTAATGTAAAATTATTCCTCTTGTATCCAAACAACCTCAACCTTCTCGTATGGATCCTAAATTATAACCTCAAATGGTGATTCAATAAGGCACATCTTCTTCACTTCCATAGTGCTCTCAATAAGATTGGGCTTTTTCTCAGCTACAAGTTCTTATAGATCATAAATGATCTTTGCATATTCTTACCAATATTTTTCATTGTCCTCCATGGAAGTATCTTTCTTCACCTATCTATGTACTTGATTCTCAACATGGCAAAACACTTCAAGCCCTTGAAAGAACTCCATTTACAACTACCAATCATCCTTGTCCTCTTTATCATATGGAACCACTACCTCTTAAATATTCTCTTCTCATGTATGATTTCATCAAGCTAGTGTTCTTCAAGATCCAATGCATATGATGGCAATTTAAGATTATGTAATGAAATTACTTCAACAATAAAGTAGAATATCATAAATAGATCCAAATATGATTGTAATATATCTGAATATATGATAATAGACAAGCCACCTTGAGGGGGAAACCTCCACAAGCTTCAATAAGAACAAAATTCATAATATGATGATAAATAATTACCCAATACCTCCTATATATAGTATATCAAGGCCATGGTTACTGCTTAGGCCAACCTACTAATCAAAAGAAAGCATAGATAAATGTAATATAACATCAAAGAGGGATAAGTAAGCCACAAGTCAGCTAATACTATCCTCATACATTTGATAGGTTAGGGGCATAGCATACCCTTCCCCTTCAAACCAACATTGTCCTCAATGTTGAAAAACTCTGGATGTTGTTGTAGAAAATCTTCACCTTCCCAAGTTGCATCTTCACTGCTCTAGTTTTTCCACTTGATCAAATATTCCCTAATATCTCTGGTTCTCAACCTCTTAGTATGTGTTTAGAGGATCTTCTCTAGTTCTAAAATGACTCACCCTTCTTCATCTAGTTCTTAGAGCTCTGTCTAGGCTGAAACTTTCTATCTAATGACCTTCAAATAGGAAACATGAAACACTGGGTCTAGGTGAGATGAATGAGGTAACTCGAGCTTGTAAGCCACACTTCCAATTTATTGTAGAACCTGATAAGGGCCATAATACTCAGGAGCAAGTTTGTTGTCCTTTTTATATTACTTCAAGGACATCTACTTGTAAGGCTACAAATGAACAAATACCTAGTCACCCACCTCAAAATTTCACTCACTACGGTGTTGATCTGCTTGTTGCTTCATCCTATTTTGTGCTAAGGCCAAATTCTCTCTTAAACTAGCCAAAATCTCTTATTGATGTTGAATGTGCTCTTCCACATCTTGAACCTTGGTGTGCACCTTTAATGAATAAGTGATGGAAGGTGGATGGTAACCATATAGTGCTAGAAATGGAGACATTTTAGAAGAGGTATGGAAAGATATGTTATACCACTATTCTGCAAGTGGTAGACATTTAACCCAATGTTCTTGTTTATCTAATACAAAACAATGGTGATACCCCTCTAAACATTTATTAACCACTTCAATTTGTCTATTAGATTGGGGGTGGTAAGATGAGCTATGAGCTAGTTGAGTACCCAAACAAGAAAATAGTTCAGTCTATAAATTACTAGTGAAAATAGGATCATGATCACTTACAATTATTTTTGGGGTTCCATGTAATTTGAGAACTACTTCCATAAAAATAGCTACTACTGTACTTGTTGAAAATGGGTGTGAGAGAGCACAAAAATGGGCATATTTTGTAAGCCTATCCACAACAACCAAGATAAATTTATTACCTTCAGAACAAGGCAACCCAGTGATGAAATCCATGGAAACCTCCTCTCACCTTTAAGTAGGAATTGCTAACGGTTGTAACAAACCTGGGGTCTTAACTGTTTCACCTTTAATATATTGGCATATCAAGCATTCTTCCACAAACTTTTTTACATCTCCCTAAGTCCTTCCCAAAATAATTCTTTCTTAATTCCATGATAAGTTTTCAAGAACCTCAAGTGTCCCCCAATTGGAGATGCATTCAACTCTGTAAGAATCTTATGCTTAATCTCTAAATTTTTGCGTAAGTATAACCTACCCTTATACCATATGACACTACCTTTCCATTCAAATTTTTTAGAGGCTAAATTACCTTGATAGAAATTTTGAATCAGAACCTATGTATCCTTGTCTTGCTCCCATTCTAACCTAGCTTCATCCACCCAATCTACTTGCAACATGGACATTGCACAAAGTAATGCTTCTGTGGATGCATCCTGTCTAGATAGTGCATCTACTACTACATTATCTTTACCCTTCTTGTAGATGATTTCAAAATCATAACCCAACATTTTGGTTACCCTTTTTTTTTGTTTCTTAGATGATAATCTTTTCTCCAAAAAGTATTTGAGACTATCATGATCTATTTTCACCTTAAAGTGTCTACCCATCAGATAAGGCCTCCATTGTTTAACTTCATGAAGGATAGCCATCATCTCTTTATCATAGAGATGTTTTTGTATATTCTTACCTTTAAATTGATGACTTTCAAATGTAATGGGTCTTCCTTCCTTCACTAGTACTGCCCCCAATCCAGACCCAGAAGCATCACATTAAATAGTGAATGTCTGTGAGAAGTCTAGACTAGCCAAAACTGGAGTGGTGCACATAGTTACTTTTAGTTTCTCAAATGATTTGGTGGCATCATCATTCTAATGGAACGAATCCTTGTTTAGAAATGTAGTGAGTGAAGCTACTATACTACCATAACCTTTCACAAATATTCTATAGTAACCTGTTAGTCCAAGGAACCCTCGAAGGTTTTTGAGAGTTTTTGGCATGGGCCATTCCATTATCACTTTGATCTTCTGGGGATCAACTTTGACACCTTCATGAAGAAAAATGTGACTAAGGTACTCTACCTCTTGTACTCTAAAAGCACATTTAGTTGGCTTCACATAAAGTTGGTGCTTCTCCAAAACTATCAACACCTGTTTCACATGTTGCAGATGTGCTTCCCATGTCTGACTATAAATCATTATGTCATCAAAGAAAAATAGCACAAACTTCCTTAATAAAGGCCTAAAAATAGTGTTCATCAAGCTCTGAAAAGTAGATGGTGCATTTGTAAGACCAAAGGGCATTACCAAAAAATCATAATGGCCCTCATGTGTTCTAAAAGTAGTTTTATGAACATCTTCATCCTTGATTCTAATTTGATGGTACCCTGAGCGAAGATCCAATTTTGTGAAATAATTATCACCATGCAACTCATCAAGTAAATCATCAATTAATAGAATAGGAAACTTATCTTTGATGGTGTACTTTTTGAGTTCCCTATAATCTGGGCACATCCTCCATGTGTCATCCTTATTCCACACCATGACCACTAGTGATGAATATGCACTTTGGCTATGCTTGATGATCCCTACCTCTAGCATCTCATGGATCATCTTTTAAATTTCACTCTTTTGTGCATATGGATATCTATATGGTTTGATATTTGGTGGTTGACTACCTCGAATTAGTTGAATGGCATGATCATGTTCTCTTTTTGGTGGTAGTCCTTTTGGCATGGCCCCAAAAATAGATGAGTGGTCCTCAAGAATTATCCATAGATCAAGATGTGTAGATGCCTATGTGGGTTGAACTTTTATGGTGCATAATCATGTAATAATTCCCTCTACCCCCTTTTTTATCATCTTGGCCATATGATGTGAACTAATCAATTGTGGAGATTTTACATGTAATCCACATAGTTCAATTTTCTTACCTTTAGAATGAAAGCACATGAATAGATCTTGGAAGTTCATCTCAATGGTACCTAAGCTTGTGAGCCATTGGACTCACAAAAAAATTTTTGTGTTACCCATGGGAATAGAAAACATAAGAGAGTCAAGATTGTACCCACCCATAGTAAGCTTAATACTATGGCATTTGCTTGAACAATTAATTGTGCCACCATCTGCAATCATGACCTAAAATTTTGGTGCTGGGTAAATGAAATAGTTCAATTGAGTGGCCAACTTATGGTTTATAAAGTTATGTGTGCTCCCTAAATCAATCAACATTATCACCTATTGTTTCTTGAGGAAACCCACCACCTTAAGAGTTTGTGGAGTGATAATACCTACAAGTGCATGATAAGAGATTGTAGGTTGGGAATCTTTAGGTACCTCCTCTATATCTTCCTCATCATCATTAGAGGCATCATCTACTTCTTTATCTTCATTTGGTCCCTCAATGTAGAATTACTTCTTCTCAGCACATCTATGTTCTTTACTCCACTTGTTGTCACAACCAAAACATAATCCTTTTGCACGCTTCTCTTCAATTTGCTGAGGGGTCAATCTAGTAGGTGGAGGAAATGTTGGTGGTGATATGATATGATCTTTGAAGTGAGTGAATGGCTGCTTCTTATTGGATATGAATTTTTCCTTAGCTCTACGTTCCATGATAATAGAATCAGAAATTTTAAGTGGATTAAACATGCGTACCTCATGTTGAATATGGTCCTTGAGTCCACCCAAAAATAGGTCATTCAAGTTTGATTCAGAAATTGTCTCCACACATAAGGATAGGTTCTAAAAATGATGAATATAATCCTTGATAGAGCTAGTTTGTCATAATTTTTCTAGTTGACTAAAGTAATTCTCTATCACATTATTGCCATAGTGTAATTAGAGCTCCTCTGTAAAAACTGACCAGGTGACATTGAGAGTCATCTTTTTCTTTTGAGCACACAACCATCAATACCAAATGAATTGATCAGGTTCAAGATACAAGGATGCCATGGTAACCTTCTATCCACCTAGAATCTGATGTAAGTCAAAAAAAATGTCCATTTGGTTGATCCAATTGAGTGGATCTTTTCCATCAAATTTGCACATATCCACCTTTGGTAATAGGTTCCTCTGTGGCCATAGAGTTAGATTTGAAGTACACTAGTTAGGAGAACCACCATAGTGGGGTTGAGAAATAGAGTTAGCTTGATGATTTGACTGACTAATTTTCAAATCTATCATGATATCTCCCAAATGATCTTTTATGGATTGCATATTAGATTGTATGCCTTGCACACTATAGTCAAGCTAGCTCACTTTATGATCTATGTTAGAGAAACTTGGTACAAAAGGTCTAGTACATCTCCTTTCTAACTCCATCTCTTCCTTTTTAGGAGTTTTACCTAGAGTTTTAGCACCCTTTCCTCAGCCCTGAGTTTGTGAACCTACCATAAAAGGGTTTTACGATGTCGACCCTTATTGGTACTTTTGACCCAACTTTGACCAAGTGATTTTGGAATTATTTTGGACTCAAATTAAAATATTCAAAGAACATACCGTAGCCAAATTTCTCTAATCTTTCCAAAAATTTAAATAACTCATAAAAATTCTTTGAATTGTGCACTATAGAGCAATTTTATTAAAAAAAATAAAATAGCGATAAATTTTGTAAAACAAATCCAAATGAGCTGAAGTTTTAGTGGAAGATTAATTTTAATATTTATCACCTCCAATAAAAAAATTTCACATAAATTCGACTACCATTTTTAATATATCACAAAATTTAAAAATTTAGTGTTTCGCCCACAAGATTGCCCAAATCACAGCCCTGATACCACTTGTAATGAAATTAATTCAGACAATAAAGTAGAATAACATAAATAGATCCAAATATGACTATAATATATCTAAATATATGATAATAGACAAGCCACTTCGAGGGGGAAACCTCCACAAGCTTCAATAAGAATAGAATTCACAATATGATGATAAATAATTACCCACTACCTCCTATATATAGTCTATCTAGGCCATGGTTACTCCATAGGCTGACCTACTAATCAAAATAAAGCATAGATAAATGTAATATAACATCAAAGAGGGATAATTAAGCCACAAGTGGGATAATAATATCCTCATACATGTGATAGGTTAGGGGCATAGCAGATTAGGCTAAGGCATTAAATCATCTTTAAGAGCAACAACTTCCACCTTGATCTCAAGAGATTCTTCTAGGAATACCACCTCTTTAGGGATGACTTGAAATTATTCTCCATCCTTAATAACACATTCATCTTCATGATATAGGTGATCATATATAAACTTTTTATCAAATTTAGAGTCTTCTACAAGGGCTACATGATCTTCCATATCTTTCTCCTTCAAGGTGATGCCAAGACTAGGCATCTTAAAATTATGTGACCTAGCCCAATGAGGCTATCAAGTAGGTAGAATTTCTTCAATAAAGAGTTCTAGTTTTGTTTCAACAAACTAATATTATCTAGTTTTCACATACCATAGGTCCATCAAGGCAAGGGATGATGGGATGAGGAAAATAGGAACTAGTTGGTGGAGGTGGAACATAGGTCTCAAAATCATATTAGTAATGCAAATTTGGGGATTCTTTTGGAAGCTCTTAAGGAAGGGGAGGCAGACCTTGGGATAAGATAAATTATTTATCTTCCTTCCACTTGATAATCATTTCATTCACATTTGATTCAACTTGGGAACTCTCTTGTGGGAGATTAGATGGGGTGTGTTTAGGCATAGGATCTTCTTTTGGGTCTAAAACTTCCATCACACCTTCACTTAACAACTTCATCCTTGACTCTAACTCTTTATTTTTTTTGGATAAGTTATCTTAAAAAAGTCTTTCTTGAATTTCATAGGCAACATCATGAGAATAAAGAATGCAAGAGGGCTGACATGAAAGATAAGAGGTCTCTTCTTGAGGAAGGATGGGAGGGGCTTACAGAGGATCAACTTGACACTCCTAGCAATGCTTATATCCTCTTTATTTCCCCATTATTCAACTATATTAATCTATCTTAGGATATTAGGATAATAATTATTCTCTTGAGGTGGTGATGCAATTTGAGGAGTGGGTGAAGTGTTTAAGGAACTTGGAATCTCTTTATTCTTGGATTCTCCACCTTATCTTCAAATTTTAATGTCATACCTAGGGGTCACTCTTTGATATGGGGATGTAATGTGAGAGGAAAATGAGGAATTTAAATTCAATTCCTTTTATACTAACATGGACTTTTGTATATGCAATTAGCCAACTCAATCTACCAATTAAGATTAGCTTCAAACATAAGGTTTATCCTTTGAACTCTCCCTTACAACTGATTAGGAAAAGGATGACTTTTATAAGATTTATTTGTCTCATGATTAGGGGTCAAATAGGATTGGTAATAATCTTGTGAAAGTGTAAAATAAGGTTTATATGTTTAGTGAGGCTATATTTCATGAGTTCTTAGCCTATCCTCTAATTATGAAACTAGGGCACTCATATCTAGCATATCACTTGTTATCCTTTGCCAATTGGATCTCTCAATATATTCCCACTCTATTTTAACCAACTATAATGAATCTCTCACCTTATGAATAATATCTATAGGAACCTCTTCACCACATACCCTTAGAGTATCAATATCTAACATGTACCTCTCATAGCCAAAAAGTGTTTGCTTGAAGGTGGAAATGGATTAGCTTGAGAAGTGACTATCTTTACTAGGAGGAGTAAGAAATTGATAAGGTTGGATATAAGATCGATACACTTCATGAATGGGATGATACACTTCATGTTAAATATAGTACACTTCATGACATGATTGATTAAGAACTTGATCTTGTTGATAGGGAATGTCACAATCTTGAAATGTCTCACCAACTTGTGTATAATAGTGCTCATCATAAAAATTAGCCATGAAACCTAATTTAAAACAAGAACACAAATAAATATATTACTAAAAATATTCAAATGATAACTTGGGATGCTTGACCAGTTGATATATCTTTGGAGTCTCAATTGATGCCTATAAAGCCTAATTATTGAAAGATAACACCAAAAATCTTTTAACTTCTTAAAACAAGAGTCCTAATGGGCATGGATAAAATTATTTTTACTTATATTTTCAATTTTTTAGGATATTACTAATCTCTCCTCATCCAAGTGTCATAATGGAAATACTTTTAGGCTTGTGGGTAACCTAAGGATGAGATAAATCTATAGATAAGGCTAGCTCCCTTGATGTACCACTTTAGATTACAACTACACTTAAAATTTGGGGTGGGGGAAAGGGAGAGAGATACTTTAAAGAAAAATAATATAAGGGATGTGATACATAAATTAATATGATGACTTTCAACTAGTTTCATGTTACACAAAATCAAGGGATAAACTAAACATACACTTCTCCAATCTACATCTTCTCACATCAATTTTACATTATGATGTTATGGATGAATGTGAAAATTTAGGATAATTATACAAGAGGCCTTGAATGGTAATAATTAATATAATAACTCACTCAATCCTTGTCATTTCTTAGAAAATTTCACATGCCCTACAAGAAGAAGCTTTCCAACTACAAATAGGGTGAAAGAATGAGACAACATGCTAAGGAATCCATAATATTCACTAATCAAGATTCATCATACAAGTAAATAAAACTTAAGAATAGTCATGAAGAGGTAAAAATATTTAGTCTTATTGATCAAATTGTATGCAAATGAGTAGGGCTTCACTATACTCAAGTGGAGCATAAGTTACAATACCACAATGGCTAGTTCTTATAGAACTTGAGAGAGAGAAGAGAAGAGAGAAGTCAAAGGGTCAAAAAACACTTTTAAAGATGATAAAATTAGTTAATTATGAATTATAAATTAATTTTGAGTGGACCATGAAATTTTAGGAGGAACAATTGGCTATCCAAGCAATTAAACTCTTGCAAAGTGGCATAAAAGTCCTCATTCTAGCTCAAAAACTACCTTCATGATTTATACTTGTTTGAATGTCATAAAAAATATTATTTATATGTTTTATGACTGTAAATAATGTTAAGGATATCATAATTTCATTTTAATTCATTTTTTTTAGGCTTGGTCATCTAGAACCTTCCCAAAATGAGTTATCATCATCTGTAGTCTAAAAAACTCCTCATTCATTCACCTTTCACACTTAGCCTCAAATTTGATTTTAGTTTTATATTAAAATAAATGTGAGGAAGTGCATAAAATTTTTAAATACCTTAAATGACCTTATAAGCATCAGGGACACCTTAAAATTATCTCACATGAAGTTTTCCACCCTTCTCACTAGCTTGTCCATTATGCTAGTTTTGACTAGCTGAGATGAAAAATATGGTTGAGGAAATTAAAATTTGTTTTGTGGCATGAAATGAAAATTTTTATTTATAAAAATTTTTAATATTTCTCATAAATTTGGTTTCATCTCTTAAAACCTCCTAAAACCTGCATAATGCACAAAATAATCATAAAAACCTTGTTTTGCACCCCATTCATATATGTTTGTATATATTAAAAGGGTTTATAGGATATTTATACATTAATATACAATCTAAAATCACTATTATATACACAATATTCCATTGAGTATCTATCTAACTCCATTTCACCAAATAGGTCACTAGCAAGGGTTTGTAAGGGTTTTAGACCTATTTTGACTCTTAAGCTTTGTTCATAAATCTATGACATCCAAATTGTAAAAAAATTACAAAATAATTATGTTAAATGAGATTTATAACACTTCTAAACTACTTTGGCATAAATTCACCACCTCTAATAAGATATGAGTATCAAAACTTGACCTATCAAGTTCTTCTCTCCTTTTCTTACAGGTCTAGTGTTGATTTTGAGCCAAAAATGGCTTTCTTATGGCTTATCTAACTTTAAAAACCATTATCACCTCTATTAATACCCTAATGAATTATCTAATGTATTTTAATGTTTTCCTAAGGTTAGAGTTGAAACTGACCTCCTCTTTGGCTTCTAAGCCTCACCATACCCAATATACCTGCTTGCAAATTTTGTATTATATGCCATATAATTGGTATAATTTTCATTAAATAAGATTTAGAACATATATAATTGTCCCAAAAACATTATTAAATAAGTTAGAAGACCCTTATATATCTATAAATGAAAGTGACCTTCCATTTGGGCACTAGGCCATAACACTGTCTAATAGGATGACTGCAACCTTAGAGTTCTAGGACACTCTGTTTAGTTTCATCATATTTTTTTGGTTTTTATATGTTTTCATATGTTTTATAGATCCTAATATACCTCCTCAAATTCTTAATCAGTCCCTTGTCATGCCATTTTTGTCTTTTTCACTAAAGCTTTCCAATTTACATTGGGGGGAAGTACCCTATGTCTAAGGCACAACAAGGTGTACTCCTATTAAATCAGACCATTTGGATATTTTTTAAGTTTATAAAATTTATAAATATTATTTGTACCAAATTTAAACCTTTGTTTAGGTCATTTGACCCTTTAACTATGGTTTGCTTGATTGAGGGTTCCTTTATGAATTATTTTCATATGATATGGGTTTATTAAAAATTATCCAAGAATTATATATGTATTCAAAATCATTTCACCTTTCTATACTTTCGCTATACCCCTGTACACACCTTGAGTTCTCAAAACAAAAGTGTTTATCCTGATTGTGTCTCTTGAAGGCACTATCCTGTAGGTGTCCTACATAGCTTGACCTTGAAAATAATTATACAAGACCTTATTTGTGTATTATTTTTCATCCTAATATTTTTATTATATATCCATCCCATACCATGCATTTCCAATCTCAAAAGTATTAAACCTTTGCTTACTACCTATTGACTATGTTTTCCTTTGACAGTAACCCCTATAAGTGTTTTACATGGGTGGTCTTTGGATATAGTACATAAGAGTTATTATTTTTTATTTTAATATAATTAATACATGTATTATTCCCATTTTTTCACCTTTTTTACCTTACATAATCACATAGGCATATAGTCTCAATTAAATATCTACTTACAATCACCTACAACTAACTATATACAATAGAGCAGGGGTTTTAGGAACAAGATCTCATGTTGTCACCTTAAAAAACAATAATTATGATATATTGTATGAATTTTTTATTCATTCAATATAGATAAACCTTGACACCCTTATGCTCAATATCCTACTATGGATGATGTGAAGGTAATCAATCAGCTGTAGGTCAACATTTAGGAGAGAAGAACCTGTAGGTGTAGATTACACCTTGAAACATGATTAATAAACTTATATTGATTATATTCATATAAAAATTGATAATTTTCATCATTTTTAAATATTTTAATATGGTGACAAGGCCTATTTTTCCATTTTAGGTGAAAATGGGGCTCTTTTGGATGAAACGTATAGACATTAATCTAAATTGAATGTTTTTATAAGCAATTTTAGGCCTCTTAATCACCATTATTATCAAGTTTTATACCCATTAAAATTTATGGAGTTCTTTTCTTTACTAAAGGATTAAAAAAAAAAACATTATTATGCATCAAAGATCTCTATATCCCTATTATATGACATTGGCAAAAGGCCTAGGTGCTATTTTTTTCATTTTGGGAAAAAAAAATAGAGTTCAAATTTTTGCTTCTCCCAAAATGGTTTACACCTCCATTTGTACATTCGATACCTCTAATAGGTCTATAATTGAATATTATTGACATTAAGACTTCATGGCTAAGTTTCTCCACTTCTTCCAACATTTCATTGAAATTTCTTATCCCCTTGTAGTATCACTTGTATGTTAATCTTTTCACAAACAAGTTATAAGGTTGAGGAGTGTAGGTAGTATGTAGATATACCTAATTATGATGAATTTTATTCCTTCACAAATATATCAATTGGATTTATTTTAAACTTAATAGATTAAAATCAATCTTAAACATCTTTCCCACATGTGTTTGCTCATGAATGATACCTGTAGATGGGCATCCTAATTAGTATGCCTGGTAACAAGAAAAATTATGAATGAAACTCATGGTATATGAGCTTAAAATAAACCATTATACTGTATTTATATTTAAAAAGGATTAAATTAAACTTGTGAGGACTTATATCAAGTCAAGATAGCTCCATTTCAAGGTCTGGACCCTTTTAAGCACCTACAAGTTGTGTGTTAATGGGAGAATTATGTGTGAATGTTACATATGAATAGAAATCATGGAGATTAATTTAAAAAATGGATTGGATAGGTCAAGTGTAATAAATATTACATTAAAAATATATAAATAGACCTATCACAACCCTTTAAATCCATGAATAATCATGAAGGTACCACAAATAGTAAAAACTTGCCAGCAACACAGATTGATGATTCCCTTATAAAATTTATGTACTTGAACTATGAAAAAACTTTTAAAAATTAAACTAATAATTAAAATCATCCAATAATAGATCCCACATCTCCTAGAGTTAACATCACTAATTGATTCGTATAGAATTGCCAAAAATGGAGTAAAACCTATAGAGTGCATGAAACAACAAGCAAAAAAGTACAATCAATTTCTTGAAGATTGATTTTGCTTAAAAAAATATTTATATGTAAATGAAGGTCTCTAAGTTTAATTTCACCTCCCCAAGGTGTTTGGTATGAAACCTCCTCTATTGGCCATACCAAGTATAAACTGAAGACTACTTTTGCTTGCCAAGAAGGGCAAAAAGGGAGTAGAATGGTTTTGGACCAAAAATGACACTTAAAAATCACTTAAAACATGGAATTGAGATTGAGGAAGATGAAGGTACATTATATGATCTTATCCCATGTGGAACACTTCCCCATGGGTCATACAAGTGCCAAACTCACCTTTTTCCATAAGAAAACTCCTCTTTCTTCTGAAGTACCTACCACTTTAAATTACCAATAATTGATTAAAAAATATGAGGACATATGGGACATGACATAATATTTTGGATCCTTCATACTTCCCAAGAAATATGTAAAAGTCATTAAATTCCCCTTTTTGATTTCAAAATGACTCAAAATGACTAAAATGACTAAGAACCAAGGCTATTATAACATTAAATTAAATTAATTAACCTATAAAACACCTTGTAACATATGTATTAGACCCCTAAAACACATAAAAGTCAAATTTTCACCTTTAGGGGTCCCAATTTGACCTAAATGTCAAATTTGGTCAACATATATTAAATATCATGTTCTAGTGGATGCATGTCAACATAATATTTTTTGCAATTATTCATGAAAAATCACAAGATCAAAATAAGAAGAAACATTCATTATATCAATTTTAGATGAAGTTAAATAAATATGGCTATGCTATATATGGGCTTCACTTAATATAGAACTATTCCTTAGAGGAATAATGTAAATATACTTCTTAGATAGAATAAGATGGAATAATGAAAGTATGTATAAGGTTAGGGACAAAGATGAAAATATTTATTGTCTTTTAGTTGGGTAAATTAGAAATTATAACAAAAACACTAGGACAAGAAATCTGAAACCCTGGAGGGATTAAATCCTAAGGGTGACCTAGTGTTTGACATAGTTTGATCAATTAATGGGTTCACCAATATGTTTCACCCCAATTTTGAATAATATTAATTACTTAACCTACTTAAGATATAAACTAGCATGTGAATTGAGATACTATGATATGGAATTGAAGAATACATCTGAATATAAAATATGGAAATTAACTAAAATTATTTGAAAAGTTACATATGGTAAATACACAAATAGATAACTACATAGATTTTTTAACAATTTTTTTGATTTTAAGTGTAGTTGAAAACATACAAAAATAAGCATTTGATTCATCGGGTTTTAAAACTATGATTTTATCTATGTAGGGTAGTTATATTAATTATGGGTCATATCAACTATCGATATTGACCTATAGTTTTTGGTATTTACATGTGTGAAAAAAGGTGTTTATGATCATATGGTCACCTCTTCCTCTCTCTAAAATATATGTACATGTGATTTTGAACCTAGATGATGTGTGTAACCTTATAATTAAGCTACATTCACTTAGAAAAACTAACTATGTTTGTGATGGATATAAGCCCGAAAAACTAGAAAATTATAATTATTTGAGCTGACCCTAGTCACCCTCATTTATTATTTGACACTACCTATGTATTTAATACTCTAAAGATAGAAATCATGCCACATTTAATTTTCCCACCTAGCATGATTTTATAGTTGTGAACCTTCAATATATGAATGCAACTAATGATTTAGATTTAATACTTGACAATAAATACATTGAATTTATTTGGTATGGTATATATTTGGCTTGTGACTTCTTATGGTAGTTGATTTTTAATTTATAAGGAATATGAAAATGTGTCTCAATGTGCATTAGTGTATATATGTATACTATATAAGTGCCATGTACCTTATCCAGTGAGGCCTTAATTTTTATATATGAGTCCAATTAGGTAATTTATCATGATATGATATCTAAAATTTATGATACAACCCATAATAATGTCTTAATATTGAAAAATAATCATTTTTGGGAGAGGTTATATACAGTCAAGCTTAGGTAAGTATATATTTATAATACTAACACAATATAATGATAGTGACTCATGCACAAGAGGATTAAACTAAGCATCTAGGTATGTTTTAGATTGAGGGTAAAAGCAGGTTTTGAAGGGGCCCTAAAACCCTATAACAAAGAGCGAAAGAGAAAACGTCTAAGACCACAAGCAAAGCCTAAAAAACACTACAGGTAAGTAGCAAAAACAAGTTTTAAATGGACCTGGAACCACCAGATAAACATCCGTTCAAAACCCAGATAACATAGATCTGGTAACACAACAGACAAAAGATAACAAAAAGAAAACAAGGAATAGTACCAGTTTCAAAACCAACAAGAAGGACCAGATTATTCATCCAGTTCCAGTATCAAGTTCTTGGCTTCTTTTCCTTTCAAAATAGTTTCCTCAGTGGTAGCCTCCAGCAGAGCTCCTTTTTGTGTATCTTTCTTTCTAGAGCTTTGCCTCGTTCTTTTGCTGGGACCCTCTAGTGCTTTGGTCTCCTCATTGGCTCGTTTACCTATATTGATAGCAGCAGCACAAATGTTGGATGTTACTTCCTCCATTTTCTTTCTATTGTCCTTTATAAGTTCCCAGAGGTTGTTTTCATAAGCTCTGAGCTTGACTGGGATCTCGCTTAACTGATTTTCCATATTGTTTATTTTGTTCCAAGCAATTTTTAGGGAATCTTCCAAACTTTCCACTTTTCTCTTGAGATCCGTGACCTCCCTACACATCCAGGAGTCAATTTGGGAAGATGCCTCTGCCTTACAATTAACCCAAGTCATAGGATTATATGTTTCATCATTCTGATTCTTCCCTCTCCAGTCCTCAGGCTTTTTATAAGGACTTTTCCTGGCTTCTTCAAAGATATCTTCTTGACTCTTTTGTTCCCGCTCCTTGATTCCATATTGTATTTCCATATTCTTATTTTGAATATCATCCTGATCAGATTTTTCCTTTTCATTCTTAGAAGTTGGGTCCTCAACAGGATCTTCCTAGTCAAATTCTTCCTCTGACACATTCTGGTTTTCCTCTGTATTTACAGTTCTATTAGCAGAATCCTCCTCAGTATTCACTTTATCTTTTTCAATTTCCTCAGAACGTTCTTCATCATCACTTGAGTTAGTATCCCAGCTTTCGATTCCTTCTTCTTCCTCCAGTTTTTCCTTCTCGGGTTCTTCAATTTTCTCCCATCCCCTTTCTTCTTCTACATTCTGTTGTTTAGGACTAGGGGACTTGAAATTGCCTCTCTTGATTACTCTTTCATTCTTTTTATCTCCTGACACCTTATTTTTCCCTTGTATGGGCTACTTAACCAGTGCCCTATTCTTACAATAACCTTCAATAAGTAGAATAAGGCCTTCATGGAGGATAGGGCGCATTTCCTTTTTCCTATGAGCATATAAGCTTTGGACCAGGGAATAGCAAAGATAAAAAGGAAAAGACAGACTAACCTTATGCCTGAAATGGTTGAGGAAAACAAAATGGAACTTGTGCACTCATTTGCTTCTTCCGTCTAGGATGAAGTACTCCCTTATACAGCTTAAGACATCCCTCCATATCCCTTTAATCTGGTCTAGCTCATAAAAATCCCCATTTTTGACCAGCTTCTTCTCTTCCTCGTCCGTTTTGGGGAACTTACAGAAGGCCTTGTTCGAGATGCTTGTTTGCTTGGAAAATTTGAGTCCATCCATTGGCAACCCTATAACCTCTGCAATAAAGTCCTTTGTTAATTTTACTGATATACCATGCAAGGTGACCCTTTCATCAAACCAATTTTTGAAAAAGGCCGTCGTGATATGTGATTTTGAGCCATGGAGTCTTTCCATGTAGCTCGTAACTTTTCCTTTCTGTAAGATTCTCCAGATTTCATGCTTCTCTCTCCATACTTCACAACTCTTGGGTTCTTGTTTACGGGGTTCACCCTTCCTTTCACGAGCCATACTCATTTTCTTCAAATCCCTTTTGCTGTGGACTTTGCCCTGAAACCTTCTACTGTGATATTGATTGGGAATTCAACTTTGAATGTGCTTTTTCATGATCCGCTTATCCCTCTTGAGGGCCTTGCTCTTTAATAATTGAATTCCTTTCCCCGTGCTGCCACTCCTCCTACTCATTATAATTTTATTATACTCCACACTTACCTTCTTTCGCATGGGTGGCATCATGAAAAATGAGTGCCCTTAAATCCTCATTCCTTTCTAAAATTTCATACCACCTCACTATTTGACCTTCCCAGACAGCACAATTAGCAAGCCAATCAGCAACACCATTGGCTTCTCGAAAGGTGTGGGTGATTTTAACATCCATCTCCTTTACCTTATCCTCTATGGTCCAAGAAACAATATTCTTGTTATTGAGCATATTGATAACATTCAAAGAGTCCCCTTCAAGCCATAATTTAGGATAACCCGAATCCACAGCTAATTTAAGGGTTTGGAGTGCAGCAGTAGCTTCGGCTATGTGACAATTATATATACCAATGGGGATTGCAATAGCATCAATAACCATACCCATATGGTTTCTCAAGACACCCCCACAACTAGCATTCCCCAGGTTCCCTTTGGCAGCACCATCAAAGTTACCTTTAATCCATCCTTGAGGGGGAACATTCCAAGTAACACCTAATCTAGGGTTTTCAAGTTTACCAATAGGAATATCCATCCTCAAGGGATTATCCACATTGAGAGTAGAGCTTGGATTCTTTTGAGAAGCAAAATTTTCCTTTAAAGCTCTAATAATATTTTGTACTACCACCCATCCAGGAAGTTCTTTATTTCTAAATATTCGGTTATTTCTTTCCTTCCATATTCCCCACCAAGTATGGGGAAGAGTAATTTTCCATAAGAAGAGAACATCAGGGTTCTTTGAAGGGCAATACCAGATTTTGAAAGAAAGTTCCACATTTTTGTGGTGAATCCATGTAATGCCCCATAGATAGAGAACCTCCTTCCATACAAGCTGAGTGAAGGAACAATTCACGAACAAATGATCTCTATCTTCAAGTTTTTTCTTACAAAGAATACACCTGTTAACAATATTGATTCCGCATTTCTATAAGTTATCCAGAGTCAAAATTTTGTTTTGGAGAAGGGTCCAGAAAAATAACTTGATTTTAGGAATAAGCCCCTTTATCCAGGCTCTTGTCCATAATGGTTTTCTACCATTTCCCTTAGAGATGAAGATGGAGGAGACTTTAAACTGTCCACTTGGCTCATAGTGCCAAACAATTCTATCTTCCTAATTAGGATATAGAGATATTGCATTTAGGGATAATTGAATATCCTTGAGATCTTGATCATAGTCAATGATGTTTACCCAGTTGTTGTTCTGCCAATATTGATTAACCATTATTCCCACTCTTTGCTTACATCTTTCTATTATATCTTTATCTTGGATTTCTTCCTGTAAAGGTTTTCCTCTTAACCAAATATCTTCCTAGAATTTCACCTTTTTACCATTTCCTACTTTCCAAGAACTTCCTTCTTTGAGAACATGTTTTGTTCCCTAGACTGCCCCCCAAATGGCAGAAGGATGGGAAATATCCAGAGTAGTAAAGAAGTCAGGAAGTGACTTTGCCTTAAATAAGTACTTATGCTTCCATATTTTACTCCATTCTTTATTTTCCTGATAGACCCTCCATCCCTGTTTAGCTAAAAGGGCAATGTTCTTACTTCTAATTTTCCTTATACCAAGTCCGCCATCCTTGACAGGTTTGCAAATATTATCCCATGCAATAAGAGGCATTCTCCTTTTCTCCTCAGAACCTGACCAAATAAAGTTTCTTTGAATTTTTTCAATTGCTTCCACAAATTTAGTGGGGATTTTGAAAAAGCTCAAAGCATATGTAGGTATGCTTTGAAGACAAGCTTTGAGGACTGTAAGCTTGCCTCCATGGCTAAGAAGACTGCCTTTCCATCCCGCCAACTTCTTACTAAATTTGTTGATTAGACCTTCCCAAAAGGCTTCAGGGGCTTTCGACCCAAAAGGGAGGCCAAGATATGTGGAAGGAAAAGAACCTATGGAGTAATCAAGGATTCTTGCAATTTTGATCTGTCTATAACCTGGGGTATTGGTGAAGAAAACTACACTTTTATTCTAGTTTATAAGTTGTCCTGAGGCCAAGGAATACAGATTAATAGCTTCCTTTAGAATTCTAGCTTCAGAGACTTCAGACTGTCCCATGAAAATAGTATCATCCACAAATTGACCATGGGAGCAAGTTAAAGGATGTGAAGAGGGTCTCAGACCTTTAAATAAACCTCTACGAACTAAGTCCCTAAGGTATCGCCCCATACTATCAGCCATGATAATAAATAGAATCGGGGATATAAGATCCCCTTGTCTTAATCCCCTAGACGAATTGAAAAAATGAGACGAGCTCCCGTTTACCAACACAGCTATAGAAGTTGTGGATATCAACTGTTTGATAATAGAAACCACTCTTTGTTCAAATCCAAAGGCTATAAGACTATTAGAAAGGAATAGCCAGTCCACCCTGTCGTATGCTTTTGCTATATCCACTTTCATTAAGAACCCCTCCATGTTGGATTTGAGCAGTGAGTGAATATTCTCATGCACTGTAATAACTGAGTTGAGGATTTGTCTGCCAGGAATGAATCCATTTTTCTGGTCTGCTATTATCGAAGGGATCACTTGGATTAGTCTGGTCGTGAGAACTTTGGAAATTATCTTATAGAGAGATTTGCACAAGCTAATCTGCCTGAACTGATCAGGGCAATCTGCTCCTATTTTCTTCAGAATAAGGCACAGAAAAGTGGCATTAATTTCCTTTAGCATCTGTTTAGCTCCAAAAAACTCCTTTACCACATTACTGACATCCTTACCTATAAGTTTCCAAATCTTTTGAAAAAAGAACATGGGAAAACCATCTGGACCTGGAGCTTTTTCTCCTCCAAGAGATCTAATAGCTTTAAAGATTTCTTCCTCCTTAGGTATAGAACATAACATATTGTTCTGCTCCTTTGAGATCAAAGGGGGAATCACTCGTAGAATATCAGCTTGGCTTTTGAAGTTGATGTTTCTATCTGCCTTCATCAGGGAGGAGAAAAATGAAATCATTTCCTCTTTAATTTCCTTTTCCTCTGTTATCTTCTGGTCTCCTTTTTTCAAATGATGAATATGTGTTTTCGCTCTATGTTTCAAAGTGGAGATATGGAAAAACTTTGTATTTTTATCTCCTTCTTTCAACCATTGCACCCTTGATCTTTGTCTCCAAAAGGTTTCCTCCTTAGTTATTATGTCTTGGTATTGTACCAATTGCTCACTTTCTTCTCTATGAGATTCTGAAGTATATCCATCTTGCTGAATTTTTTCCTGGATTCTTCTGATGTTCTCCTTGATGGTCTTCTTTTTCTCAAAAATATTATGAAAACAGTCCTTATTCCATTTCTTAACTTCCTTTTTAACATTTTTAAGTTTGGATGCAACTCGGAAGAGAGCTGATCCCTCTATAGGAATATTCCACCACTCTTTAAATTTGCCTTCAAACTGTGGATGCTGTAGCCACATCTTTTCAAATCTGAAAGGATGATTCTTTTTTTGGATCAATTTGTCCGCTGTGAATATAAGAGGGAAATGATCAGAGCCTATTCTGTGGCGTGCTTCCAGCTTACAGGTATAGTCTCTTAACCAGTCTGGGGAGATGAGAGGCCTATCAAGCTTGGCCTGTATACATTCCTTGTTCAGTCTCTTATTGCTCCAGGTGAACTAAATTCCTTGCAACTCCACATCCATTAGACCTTCTTTGCTTATAAACTCCATGAGATAAATTCTCCCTTCCATTTGAATAGTATTACCACCCATTTTCTCATAATCATAGAGTGGGACATTAAAGTCTCCCATAATAATCCATCGCCCACAGTAATCTTTGCTTTTGAGTTTTGAAAGAGTTTCCCAAACCTTTTTCCTTTCGTTCCTGATATTAGGAGCGTAAATATTTACAACATACCAACTTTCCTTTTGGTCAGCACTAATTAAATTAACTGCCAAAAGATTTTTACTTTCCATCAAAATAGAACCAAAAAATTGATTTTTTTTCCACAAAATCACTGTACCTCCCAAGGCACCTTCAGAGCTACTAGCTTTAATGGTGTAATTTTTAAAATCTTTGATCTGTTTAGCTTTCTCCTTACTCATTTTAGTTTCTTGAAGCAGAAGGAGGTCTGGCTTTTGCTCTCTAACAAAATTCCTAACAAAATCTACTTTAAGAAGACTATTTAGCCCCCTTATATTCCAACTAAGAATCCTCGTTTATTTTTATTGTTGTTGATACATTGCCGTAGAGTTATCTGCTTTCCATCTGCTATATTGAGCTTACTTTCCAGTTCTCTATTCTTCTTTGCAGATTTTTTCCCAGGTTTATCTGAGAATCCTACATTCAGTTTAAATTTGGCTTGCTTTTCAGATCCTTTTCCTCCTTTACTCATTAGAGGATTGTTAGCTTTCGCACCGCCATTTCTTGTCGTAATGTGGTTAGTAATGTTCTTTATTTCACCTTTAGTCTTTTGGTTTTTAGGGTTTTTTCCACCCCCAACCATAACTTCTACCTTGAGGGGCTCTTTCGCTGAAGTAATAATTTCAACTATTGGTTCCTCCTGCTTTTCCCTTATCTGATCTTCACACAAAACAACCTCTCTTTCTTCTATTTTGTTTCCCCCTTCAGGTTCTACTTCTCCTTCCTCTAATTCTTGAATTTCTATTCTTTGGGTGTCCTGAGTAGGAACGTTAACCTCTTCTTCAGATAGAAGGTCTGATTCTTTGTCCTTTGTTCCCTTCCCCTTCTCTTCCATCAGTGCATTAGAAATCTTTAAAAGAGGATCTACTTGGATTTCTATACTTTGGGTGTTCTGAATAGGGGCGTTAACCTCATCTTCAGATGGAAGATCTGGTTCATTGTCCTCTGTTCCCTTCCCCTTCTCTTCCATTTGGGCATTAGAATTCTTTAAAAGAAGTTTTGTTATTTCTGTTACAATAGGTTCACCCGCTTCTTCTGTTGCTGTGAAGATAGCCTTATCTGTGTGTTGGTCAGCTAAGGCATCTTGAGGCTTCCTTATCTTTCGAGGATCTTCTTTTACCTTCCATATTTTCTTTTGTTGGATCTTAATATTTTTTCCTCCTTCCTGAAAATTTCTTGAAAAGGGTCTTCCCCTGTTGGGGCAATTCTTAGCCCAATGCCCCTACTTCTTGCATACATAACAAGAGTTAGGCAGGTCTTCGAAAACAATCACTTGGGTTTTCTTGCCAAGCTTGGAGATAAGTTCCACTTTTTTGGGGAGGTGATTTAGGTTCGTCACTTTAACATAAATTCTGGCACTTTGGAGTTTAGTTCTTGAAGCCGTGGCATAGTCCACAGCCACTAACTCGCCAAATGAACTAGCGATACCATTGAAGATATCCTCATGCCAGAATTCTAATGGGAGCCCAGGTAGTCTAGCCCAAATAGGTGTTGTTAAGAAGAATGAATCTGTTAGATCCATTTCAGGTTCCCATTTCTTGATAGTAAGGGTACTTCTTCCAAATGTCCAAGGTCCTTCACTCAGGATCTTATTCAGATCCTCTTTACAGTTAAAGATAAAAGAGAAAAAACCATTCACCATTGGTGCAATGTCAACTTCTCCACGTATAGCCCAGTTCTTTTTTATCATAGACCAGAGTGAGTCTATATTTGGTCTTGCTCCTAAAAACTTTCCTACTAGGGTGAGATCCATTGAAGAAACAGAGAAATCAAGTAAGGGATCTGGGATGAAAATTTAGAATTCACCTTTCTCCCAACAAGATTTAGATGTCACCGGGGGAAAGAGGGATTTCCCAGTCAATTTTTTCCCAAACAGCGATGACTAGGTCCTTTGTACGAGGGCCCCTTTCTGTCTTTCAGAGTTTTTTCCTATTTTATAATCTGTTTTGTCTTTCGCTATCTCCATATATTGTTCCAATTCTTTTTTCGATGGAGAATCTCCGGCCCCACTATAGGGCTCAGAAACTACTGAAGACCTTTTAGTGTCTGCGTCAGTTAGAAAACCTGACCCTCTGCATTTTCCTCCTTCCTCTGCTGTTCCACCAGGATCTGTTCCTCCTGCCAGATTCTCCCCAATTCTTTTCCCACTCAAAATGAATTCAAAAATTCCAGACGTTAGTTCCATATCTCCCTATTGAGGCAAATATTAATCACAAGGACCCAAGCATCTAGGTATGTTAATCTTATATAAGCATCTAGGTATGTTTATATAAGATAATATTCAAATTTTAAATAAATAGTGAGGTTCATATATGTGTGTAACATGAGAGAAAAATGGTCTATTAGAAGAGATTCCTATAAATTCTCATCAGAACATGTTGAGGTTTGTAATCTGTGAGTTTAATTACAAAATTATAATTCTCAAATAGGGATATGACAAGTTGATTCATTCATAGTTATTAGTTTTTTAATTATATTAAAACTTATTAACCTACATATTGCATCTTTGCTATATTAAACATGTTGATTTGAACAAAATATGGAAATGAATACACACATAAAAATATATAAAATGTTAAATATAACTATCAAATGACCTCTATTATTATCTCTCAACATTAGAACTATTATTTCATTACATTAAAAATATTTATAGAGCTTCAAAGAGGCTTTGCCACTTCACATTATTTCCATTTTAATTTTAAATCGAATGATTCATTTTATCTTTTATAGTATTTTGATATACAAACACATGTAAAAATACATACAAAACATTATGCATTGTATAAAATACTATACATCACACATCATTTATAGAAAGTTTATGGTCTTACACTATATAGTCTACTACTATCACTTTCCTAGACATAAATAATTATCTCATCCTAATAAAAAGTCAAAGGAATTGTGCTGATGTCTAGCGCTGGTGGAGTTTCATGCATTGCATTGAAGGGTTAGCTTAAAATTAAGGATTTTATTTATTTCCTAAATTTACATGTACCAATTTTTAGTTTTTATGCACTACTTAACCTCCCTTACAAGTTTTTGACTAAGAAACATACCAATATACCACCCTCTATGGGTTTTAAATAGATTGATATAACTATGAGGCCACCCTTTGTGGATTTTCAATTTTCCTTGCCCAATCCTCAAGATTATGGCCTTCTCTAACTTCTAAAATATTTAAAATATAAAGAAAAAATAAATCAAATTATCTATTGAGAAGGTGGAGGCATGGAATGCAAAGTTGGAATCAACATAGGCTATGATGATTATGGTATTACTAGAGTCACTGTTGAATATTATTTTATTATGGAATCAAATGTTGGGAACATTTTTTGTGGTAGAGGTGCTTATTGTGACACTTTTTAATATTTCATTTCTCATAGTTATTTTATAAGATACCTAGATTGAATGAAATTTGGTTCTTAAATGATAGATTCAAGTGATGTGTTTAGCTTCACCAAATCATGTTTAAATTTTCATAAATCTACTAAGACATCCTATACTATGCTAATGACTATGTGCATTGTAGCTTGGATATGCATGATGGTTTGTATATCTTCATCCTCTATAGTTTTGATGATCAAATTATGTTTCTTGACCTTCCATTGGATATGATAAATTATTTGGTCCATATTTTCTACATGTCATCACTTCTAGATGCTAAAAATGTACTTTTGAGCATCTCATTCTACTAGGTTCACATATTCTCTATTAGATTGTCTCATAAATCTAGAGAGTATTTAAGCACATAGTTGAGTTAAATAGGTTTGGATATTTGAATCTCCATTATTGCCATATATTTTTTATCCTAGAGAGGTCAGCCCTTATCTTTTTCCATGAAATATGTGGATAGCTCTACCAGTCAAGCATACTAAAATAAATATCTATGGATTGGTGCATTGCAATGTCAACTACATGTTCATATTATTCAATTATCTCAAAAATAAATTCTAATTTCACTTAAAAGTATTTACCTTGAGCTCATAATTATCTTAATTTCTACTCATTACCCAATACTTTGATCTAAGTTAGTAGGGTCATGAATTATTTTTCCTTAGACATGACCTATTCTCCTAACAACCGAATGACTAGATTTACACAAGTGTCATCAATTATATTTTTTACCTTGGTTAACTATTCATAAAGTTCTATATTCTCTTGTCATAGCTAAAGCTTGTCTTTCTCTACCACAAATGTATAATACATAATTGACTATTAAAATATACCAAATTATTTGATCTATTTGACCAAGGTGAGTTGGGTGACATCTAATTATACCTCCTAAATTTTTGATGCTAATGTGAATGAGGTCACAATAGTTGTTGATGGTTATGGATAGTGTCAAATATATATGAGAAGGTGTGTGAATTTTATTTTTCATATCACTAGAGCATGGACATTCCATCACCATTAAATGGTAATTTATGGTTTGTCTTATGATACTTCTTATTTTACCCCTCCCTAGGTCTATCTTGGTCCTATAGATTTATTTTATGGTTGTTGGGTGTTAGAAATTAGGTATTTATTCACCTCTTCTATTTTTTTCATCTTTTTTCCCTCAACTTTCTAAGTTTTGTTTGTGACTTTGGCCTTGTTTTTCTCATCCTTCTCTTCCTATTCTCTGGCTTATTTATATTTTCCCTTTGCCTTTTCCACTAATTATTCATTTTCTTATTTTATCACTTTTTAATTTATCTTTAGCATCTTTCACTTTTTATATTTTTCAAATTCTTGTTTAGGTATTATTTCTTGTGTAGGACTTCTTCTCTTCAACTTCCTTGCCTCATATGTCAACATCAAATATATTCCTCGATATTTCCTATTGTTTCATATCCTCCTTTCATTTTTCCTTTGTGTCATTTAATACCATCTAAAATTATATTTTTTAAATTTTTTTCATCCTAAAACCCTTATATTATTGATCCTTTTTATTTTTCTCTTCATATTTTTTATTTTTTATCTACATATTATTTATTTTTTCTTTTCTTGTTCTTTATGGGCCTATTCCACCTTACCCTTTTCATTTTTTTTTGTATCCTTGGAAAATTATTATATTTTATTTGAATTTTCCATAAATTAATATTGTGTAATTTTAACTTGAGACTGAACCTACTTTGGTTGTTTTTGTGTTGAAGGCTAATCTTTTATAGTTTGTTTCTATGCATCAACTTCCTCAGACTCAACTACTTGTGGTATCCTTGGTATAGTTGGGAAATATGGACAAAATGATGGTAAAGGGATTGAATGTGGTGAATAATTGTATAATGATATGGATAAGAATAAGGATATTATTAAATGAACACTTTGTGCTTACCTAGAAGTATTTTTACACAAGCAGGTGGAACCATATTTTTATTATGGTGTTGTGATGAACGAGTTTGGATAATATATTATTTTTATATTACTTTTTATTCTTTATAATATTATTTCAAAACTGATTGCACTAATAAAAATGTGTTGATGTGCTTTTAAACTATTGGATGCAGCCTTTTAGATTCATGACTATGTCATCTACATGTTAATTATCTTTCAGGACTTATCTTTTATGTTATTGTTTGATCCATCAGTATTTTTTATGAAATCATCTGCATCAGTGCCATCACTACAATTGATGAACATGAGCTTGATGATAATCCTTAGAAAATGGATTATGTTCATAAATTAATTTCATTTTTCTCTATGACTATTTCCACATTTATAAATTTATGAGATTTAGGTATTTGTACCAAAAGTATAGTTGTGACATTGTTTCACAACTAATAGATGCACACTGCTTTCCAAAATAAGAATTATTTATCTTCCTCCTCCTCATCAATATCCTTTATTATACACTACAACATGGAGTCATATACCTACTATATAGTGACCCCTGTATTATTTAATTCATACTTGTATAAATATTTGGCATGCTCTTAACACTTAACCATCAATTCACATTATGATTATTTTTATTTAGTGGTGGAAATTATCTGTGAGGTGATGCTTTCTAATTTACTATTATTATTTGTGAAGAGGACACAAATGGTTATATATATATATATATATATATATATATATATATATATATATATATATATATTTCTTTTTATTTTTCTTATAATTATGGAAATGTTTATTTTATGCCAAGAGGCATAGATTGTAGTGGTCACACTAATCTCACAACCATAGATTTTTACCTCATTACCTCTACCTATGTATGTAACATGTTGGTTAATAGCTAAAGGGGTGTGACTTGGGGATTTATGATTTCTCAGTTTCTTATTTTAACCCCATTATTAAGTTGTGACCCTAGGTACTAAAAGACATATGTAGGTAGTTGAGGGTGTGAGTGAATCACCCCTTGAAATTTAATCCACCACTAGTTGAAACACCCAAGACATGCATAATATTTTATTATTAATGTCCATGATTAGTTCATAAAGGAATTATGATGACACTAATAAACATCTAGTGTGATTAGCCCATCAAGTGATTTCCACTATGTGAAGTAATGAAATAATACCAAAAATTGGTATTGAAAATACTATGATCCATTCATGATAACCTTCTCAATATTGGTGATCATATAGCTTATTTACCAAAAAATCAAGCCACGTAAATTATTCTCTAGTTCATATTATGTTATGTGTGATATCAATGGCCCCATTAATTTATTTTCATGTGATTTTAAAATTTTATAGTATTTATTTGTGATGCATTATGTGAGTAGTCACACAAGGGAATTGTCCATTAAATAAATTGGAATACATTTAGACACTCATACATATTTATCCTTTATTTTAGATGGATTTGAGAGATATTGGTTTTTTATTTTTCCAATGATTTTACTCATATTGGAATCTTAGTATCCTATGCCATTGTGTCAACTTTGACATAGATTATAACATCTTATGATAGATGGATGGACCCTTCATTGTAATAACTCAAAATAATCATCACCACTCCATATAATTGACAAAAATTAGGTATATAAATGATTCATTATGCATCCAATCCTTGTATTCTATCTCTTATAGCTAGAGGTCCTTACTTTTAACATTCTAGTGGTGCTTGCGAGAACTTTTGAAAATTCAAAATGTCATTGAATTCAAAGGGACAATGTTCATGCTATATAGTTTATTTTAGTGCCAACCTAGTTCCCATATCTTATATGAATCCAACGGTGCCAAAAAAAATTTATACCTATCTATTTTTATATATTATGTAGTAGTAAAGTTGACAGATCTCTGATCAGTTAGACATCTAAAGATGAAGTTGTATAAATATATTATTCCCTATGAATTTTAAGTGAATTTTACCCTATTTTACCTACCTTAAATATATTTACTCTCCTAATATTATATAACACTTAACATTAACTTCATTCATTTATTTTTTCACTGTTATGCTATTTTCCTTGAATTTTATTAGTTGTTGTGTTGTGACATTTCCTTTTTAGGACATATATTCCATTTTTATTTTGATTACCTTTAATGAGGTGACACATCACATTTTATCTTTTAAATAATTTAATTTTTTTTGTATTAAATTATTCTAATAGATCTATCTATTTTTGAAATGATTCAATGTTTGGTGTGATTTGTCCTTAACTACCTTAATAGTTCCCAATTTATTTCAACTTTTCCATTCACTTTCTTTATTACCTCAATCCCATACTTATTTATTCGACTCCCACATTGAGTAATTTATGTTTACTTCATGCTTTGTTGTTTACCTATTAATTTTCTAAAACTTTAAATTTGGTACATCTTTTAAATGACTGTGATATATATGTCACACTATACTCATATACATTAAAAATTGAAAAAATATAAATAAAATTGTAAAATAAATAAAATTTATAACTACTTGGTGCTACTTGGCACCCACTCTCTTATTTTAACATGATATTTGTAAGGATAACTAGAAGTAGGGTTTAATCTTACATCCATTTACTCACCCTATAAGGATGGTACCCTGAGCATTATAGTTCATTATTATGATACACTGTGGATAACATGTGGTCCATTTCATCCAATACACAAGTTCTTTAGATGCACTTGAGATATATTATCATATAATAAAATTATATATTTTGGGTGAAATTCCTTAGATTATAGGTTTCAATCATGCCATGCCTTATAGATATTTGTTTTACCTCCTACCTCTAACTTATTCTTTACCTAGATTATTCCATGTGATTTAAATCCAAAAAACTTACCCAAGTGAGTCTTAATCTCTTAATCACATTATAAATGCACCTCATGGAGTGACTCTAGTCACATGTTTATAGTTGGTTATTACCATAGGATCATAGGTATTTGATCCTCCCAAACATCTCTTTTCACATTACATATTTTTTAAAGCATATTTTAAAATAAATTTTATGTTTCTTCCTACTCGAAGGCTTGAGGATGATAATCCATGATTTTATGGTGTGATATCATGAATTTCCTATGCATATTCTTTATAGTGTTATTAAGTAAGTGTGTTCCTCTAACACTTAATAGATTCACATTACATCCAAACTTGGTTATGATTTTTTTGTATAATAATTTGGTTGCATCTTTAGCACTATAATTTGGTGTCACAATAATTTTTACCCATTTTGTAAAATAATCCACCAAAATAGTTATATATCTATCATGACTACACTTTCTAAGAGGATTAATAGGCCTTAAGAAATTAATTCCCCATTATTTAAATCCTTTAATAGCTAGCATCAAATATAAATTAATTTCATAAATTTAGTTTAACCTTCCTACTCATTGAAAAACATCATAATATTTTGTAACTATGTGCATATCATTAAACAAATTAGGACATAACAGATTACTTTGTAGTATTTTCCTCATAGTGTATTATCCTATGAAGTTCCCTCCCATAAATCCTTGGTTCACTGATTCTAGGAGTTGTGGTATCTCATGATCTAAGGATAATATTCAAAACACAACATCCTTACCCATTTATTAGAGAAGATCATTGATAATATTAAATGACATAAATCATGTGACAAACTAAGTTTTCCCTTTCTCAACATAATGTACATGAAAAAACCTCTTGTTTAAGAAATTTTTCGATATATTCCATATTTTTTATAATTAAAGACATTGAAAACAAATGAGCATTTTTTGACTTATCCTATAATTAATCTATCTCTTTACCATTAATTATATGACTAATATGATCTAGCCCCATGTTTTCCCTTCCTAGTTTGACAATGATCATAAAATAAAATTATTTAAATAAAATTACATCCTAAATATACGTCCTCTTGGCATTGGCTTATTCACCAAAAATCATTGATCTTGGTGGTATGTAAATAACTAAAATGGTGTATTTAAAATATAATCCTTGAATGTTTGTATATAAAACACCATAGCTAGAGTTTCTCATTCTGTGGTAGTATAATTATTAGCTATTAGAATATTATGGTTTATGAAGTGTACAAGATTTAGGCATCCATCTCTTGGTTAAGTTAACACTTCACCCATTGTGATACCAAATTCATCCACATGAACATGAAATAGGTTATTCCAATTAGTAAAGACAAAAATTAGGATTGCTACTAATCTTTGTTTCAAATCAATGAAGGTTGAATGGCATTCCAAGGGCCACTCAAACCTTGTATATTTTAATATTCATTTCTCTAATTTTTATGATATATTTTTATACTGCATGGTGAAATTTTGATAGTACCCTTTCCCTATAAACGCTCATACCTCTAAATAATTAAAAAGAGTTGGAAGCCACACAATGACTATGATCTTGGATTGGTCTACAAAAATATCATCACTACAGACTACATGCCCAAGTAAAACACCAAAAGGTGTGAATATAAAGCATTTTTTTAAATTGAGAATAATGCATAGAGATTTAAATAATTCCATCATAAGTCATAAATTTTAAAAGATAGGGTATCTAAAATAAGGGTGTCAAAACATAAGGGAATGACCATGCACAAACATGTAATATTATTCTCAGTTCTCACCCAAGGAGACTCCAAATCCAAAATAAAAATTATATAATAATTCAAATAATAATTAAATTTAAGCTAATAATTTCATAAATACAACAAACAAGCAAGCAATCACATTATAACACACTATTTCTCTTAGATTGGATAACATGAGGATGCCTTAGTTGATTCCATCCAATAGAGATGGGAGGGTAAATAAATATACCACCATTACCCACATGTAAGTGATTAAAAATATACAACAATTAACTTCATTAAATGGTTAATTAATAAGCCACCATGCCCAACATAGGAGGGTTTAACAATCTGCCACCATGAAAGGTATTGCTCATACAAGCCACTTAATATTTCCACTATAACTATTCACTTTTCCTTAAAAAAGATGAAAAATTCCAGTAACACAAATACAAATAAAATTATCTCCAAGACCCTAAAGTGGGAAATAACTACATGGTGGCTAATGCACATCCAAGGAAAAGATAAGATGATAGACATAATAAACTAAGTGGTCATATTCATCATAGAATAATAGATCAATAAAATATAAATAGAAATGATTTAATCCAAAGAACATAAGTTGTAAACAAGTATTTATAATCCAACATATTTACTCCAAGACTTTTGAGTGCTATCTTCCAATAGTCTAAAGGCTTATCTCTCTTAACCAACTCTTCCCACTCATTGTTCTTCCTCCTATTTCTCTTATACTCAATCTATTCTTTTTGAACTTGCCAAAAGTCTAACCCAAAAATTGATTTAAATAGAGAGATAAAATTCTACATATAAGCATCCTATAATCATCTAACCACATACATTCACCATCCCGTGCCTCATTAAGGGATTTTATTTTTTATGTCTATAATGACATATGGTAGCTCTATAGACCTCTATGGTTAATTCCTAGAACAACTCATATGATTGGCTCAAGACATATGTAATTAATGGATAAATCTATAAATCATCCACTATACATTACAAAAATTAGTATTATTAAGTTTCAAATCTTAAGGTAAGGAGAAAATAAGTTTCACCAACCAAACTTAAAAGTTGGCCACCTATACAACATCCTAAGTCTGAAATAAAGGGTGAATAACATCTAGACAATCAACCAATAAGATAGTTAAATAAGTGTTTAAGGTTTTAATTAATATTTTTAGTGATATGACCATTATTGGTGTAGTCTCATTCTTTCATTATCCATTATCTATTCCTTCACACTCGACACACACATCAAATTCCTCTAACCTAATATATAAAGCTATAGAATTTAATCAATTATCAATAATTAACATACCAAGTAATACAAGTATTCACATAGATAAATCCACATAGAATCATATACATGAATTTTCTAATTTAAAAGTTAATAAAAAATGATTCAACATCATTTAATCAACATATCACATGGGCATAATCAGATTATATATGGAACAACACATAAGTAAATGTAATAATTTTTACTTTCACAAGTAATCAAGACATTATTGACAATAGGTATTTATCATGGTCTCAACACATCATAAATATCCTTAAAATCCTTACATTCCTCAATAAGATGTGTCTAATATCATAAATCATAATCATAAACATAGTAGAAATAATCTCATAATCATCAATTATCAAATAATAAAATTGTACAAAATAGGGGACTCACATCCCCCTCCCTTATGTAGACTTCCACATAAAATTCACTAAAAGAGGTAAGGGTACTAAACTTTTAATGGTGTCACATATTCCCAAGTAGCTATGGATTCATCATATTTGTCCCATTAGACCTTGACCTGGTCTAAGTATCTACCTTGAAGGGCTAACATCCTATGAACTATAATCCTCATGGACTCCAAAATTAAAACTCCATCATTCTCTACCTATGAGGCCATCCAATATAAAACATGAATAATGTTAGGTACATATGAACATGAGATAGACTGGTGGTAAGGCTAGTTGATAAGATACTATGCAAAAAGTTTCCAAAATCTTGAATGGCCTAATAAAATAAGGTGCCAACCTCAAACCTTTTCCATAATGGATAGGGATCTTGTTGGATATAAATCTCAAGAATAAATTGTCATGAATATATAAATGTCTATCAATCTTCTTTTCATAATCATACTTATTTTTTCAATCCTTAATAGTCTCAAGGTGTTTCTAAATCTTTACTACCCATTGTTCCATGTCCTTTAAAATAGTTAAACCAATCACAAATATTTCCTCAATTCGATCCTAGCTTAATGGGATTATATATGATCTACCATAAAAATCATATAAAGGTGTCATCTTGATTGACTATGATAACTATTATTGTAATCAAACTCAATAAGATACATATAATTATCCCAATGAGATTGATAGGATATAACATACATGTAAATCATGTCATCAATCACTTGATTGACTCTCTTAATATATCCATCTATCTATAGATGGTATGAATTACTAAAATTGATTTGTACGCAATTCCTTATGTAAAGATACCCAAAAGTGTGAATTATAGATTGGATATCTATCCAAGTTAATATTACATAGAATCCCATGCAATCAAATTATGTCATCTAGGAAGACTATCACCATTGAAATGGAATTGTGAGTAGTTTTCATTAAATAAAAGTGAGATACTTTGGTCAAATTATCCATAGTTACCATGATCACATCATGATGATATGATGAGGTTGGAAAACCTAAAATGAAATCATGGAGATAGTATCCCATTTCCATTATGGGATCTCATGAGGATATAATAATTCTTCTAGATATAAATGCTTGGCCTTGAACCTATGGTATTATAATAAATAAGATACAAATTTATCAATGTCACACCTCAAACTGACCTAATGATACAACTTCTTTAATTATGCATGTATGTTATTAAACCAAAAGTGTGCTTGATAAGGAGCTCTATGTGACTCAAATAAAATCAATTCATGCAAGACACCCACTATAATAACATAAATACTTATGTTATGGCACAAAATACCATTTGTATCAATATAATAGCTTTTAAATATACCTATTAGAGTCAAACTAGAATCCAAAACCTATCACACTTCCTTGTAGAGTTTGTCCTTTAGAAGCTTCTATAAAATATAACTTCACAATTAAGTGCATCATTCATAAAACATGATTATTCCTATTCAAGATATAAAAAACCACATTTTAATTTCATTTGATATATATAATATTTCAATCAAATTCACATAGTAGTTTCATCCATTCCATTTGACATGCATTGAGTTCAGGCTAATTGAATAGTTGTTGTAAACTCAAGTGGTATTTTTTTAGCACAAAATGGCAACAAGTAAGAAGTGTGGCCATTTTATACAATCATGAATGATATTTATGAGTTCTAGATTAGTGTGTGATAATTTACTCATAGTATTTGAGTTTCTAAGACTTAGATGTTATGACTATGCCCTACTACATGAGTATAGCTTCTAACACTACCTTCATTATATCAATATAAATGAAGAATGGTCCTATAACATTAGGTAAAAATAAAATAGGAGTAGTATTGATTCACTTCCTTAACAACTAAAAGGATTCCTCACACTTAGATGACCATGCAAACATCTTTCCCTTCATTTGAAGTGAGGTAATGACATTTCTAATATGATAAAATTACTCCATAGATATTCGATAATATCCTAAAAAACCCATGAAATTGTGAACCTATGTAATAGTTTTAGGTGTCAAATATTCCATAGTAATATTAATCTTAAATGGGTCCACTAAAATCCCTTCTCCTTAGATGATGTGACTAAGGTATTGCATATTTGATTGATTAAAAACACACTTCTCCAAGTTTGTAAACAATTGATTCCCTTGAAAAACCTATATGACTTATCTTAAATGACCTTCATGTTATTACTCATTTCATGTATATATCAATATATCATCAAAAAATATCAACACAAAACATTCTAAGTTCAAAACATTTTGCTCATGAGGATTATGAACACCATAGAGTCATTAGTCAAACCAAACTATAAAAAAATAAACTCATAATGCCCATAACACATTCATAACATGGGTTTTCAAATATCTCCTTATGCAATTGTAATTGATGGTATCCAGATTTCAAATCTATATTGAATAACACCTTGGATCCTTGTATTTTATCAAAAAATCATCAATCCTATACAAAGGATAATGATTCTTAATTGTTACCTTATTAAACTATAAATAAACAATGCAAAAACAAGGGGATAAATCCTTAATCTTCACAAACATGACTAACTCTCTTTATTGGGACACACTGGGATAAATTAATCCCTTCCCTAAATTTTTGTCAAGCTACATCTTGAGGTCACAAAAATATAATGTGGTCATATGATATGGTGATTTTGAGATGGGTTTAGACCATGGTACAATATTGATCTAAAAATAATTTTCTCTCAGAGGGGGCATAATGGTCAATGCATATGTAAACACATTGAAGAAATCCCAAAGAATGGGATGGTCATTCTATAAGGTCCCTATCTTTTACAATACTCATTTTTTTATAATTTATGACTATGATATTATTGATATTTAAACTTAGATTATGTATTTATGTTATTACCCATGTCCTCTACTAAGTTGTTAAATGATTTTAATGATACTTATCATGTATTTATACCATGATAAAGACCTATTATCAATCATGTCTTAATTTATTACTTATGAAAGTGAAAATTATTATAATTACTTTATGTATTATTTCAATATGGAATATTATTATATACCTATAATATATTAATTAAATGATGTTGAATCATTAATCATTAACTTATATATTGTAAAATGCATGTTTATGATTCATTTTGAATCTATCTATGTGAATAATTATATTACTTTGTATATCGACCATTAATAATTTATTGAGTGACCCTATTATGATTAAATAATGTAACTTCATCTAATAGGTTAGAGGAATTTTATGTGTGAATCAAGTGTGAAAGAATAAGGAAGGGCCAATGAAGGAATGAGATAACACCAAACATGGTTATATCAGTAAACATCTTACTTTAGACCTTAGACACTTATTGAACCATCCTATTAGTTTATTATCTATATGATATTAATTATGTATTTTAGACTTATTAAATTGTATAGGTGACCAAATTTTATGTTTGGTTGGTAAATCTTATTGTATCCTTGCCTAAATATCTTGCATCCTGAGTAGACCAATGTCTAGAATGTCTAGTGGCTGATTAGTAGATTTGTCTATTAATTACATATGTCTTAAGTGAAGGAAAAGGTGAGTTATTATATGAAGAAACCATAGAATTATATATATATATATATAGACCAAATTTTATGTTTGGTTGGTAAATCTTATTGTATTCTTGCCTAAATATCTTGCATCCTATGTAGACCAATGTCTAGAATGTCTAGTGGCTGATTAGTATATTTGTCTATTAATTACATATATCTTAAGTGAAGGAAAAGTTGAGTTATTCTATTATTTTTTAGAATGGAAACAAGTATAAAAGTCTCCCAAAAATTCCCTTACCTTATGTTTTTTCACCCTTGATTTATATAACCAAAAATTCCCTTAAAATGATGTAAACATGTTCAAAGTCAAGAGTCTTGATCTTGGTGGTACCTAGAGCAATAACTTAATTATGGAAAAAGGTTGGGAAGTGATCCCACCTTCAAATGGTTATAGATGCTTTGGAGTAGACAAAGACCTTTTTGAATATTGGTTATTATTCCATTATTAAATTAGGACTAAAGTTGTGCATCATACTTATTTAATAAATGAAGGAAATCCCATACATTGAATATGTTAATAAGTAGCATGTTTGTTTGTAATAATCTTGTGAAAGTTAATGTTTTGTACATTGAGGCAAATATGAGTGATAAGTTATGTTTTAGATTAAGGTAAAAGCAAGTTTTGAAGGGACCCCAAAACCCTTTTACAGAATCAAGCAGATGAAGCATTAACAACCACCAAGAAAAGCATTCCTGAAACCTATTGAAAAACAGTATCAAATCAGGTTTTACAGGGACCTAAAACCACAAACATAAACCAATAAAAGCACCCAAGTTTTATAGGGACTTGAAACCTTAATAAAACCAGGTTTTATAGCCTAAAAAAATGCTAAAAAATATATAACTTTAGTATTTTTCCCTAGCCAACAATGCAGGTTAACATTGCAATAATACCACACAAGCATTTTCTGTGACAATAAAAAACCCCAAAATACCTTTGGTTTCTCTGTCACTAAGATTGATGAAGACACCATCAGATCTAGCAATAATTATGGCCATAGCTAGGTTCGATCCATCAAACCCTAAAAATGTGCTACCCACAAAAATAACACCACAAATAAAGAAACAAGCCCCAAGAACCAGCATCACCAACACCCATTCCATCCACTCAATCATCTGCCCAAACTCCCCCTCTACAGAGGATACGCCGCCATGGAAATCAAAAATTGTCAAAGAAATCCTCAACATATGGAAGCACCTCAATATGAGCAATGACCTCAGTTGGCAGAATGTGATGGCAAATAAGGTTGCTGCAAAGGTTAGGGCTTTATTCAGTAGGACGGCTACTAAATAACAATCTGTGTGGCTCCCCCACAGGGGTTTTCCCCAACAATTCCACAACATCCATCATGCCATTATCCTTAATGCCAACACAACGTGGGTAGATCCACCCTTGAAATAGAGGCACATGGATCTCAGCCAGAACCTGGCCCGGCTACTCATAGCGGCCTCTATGAAAACCCTGTATGGCTCCCCCACAGCACCATTTAAACACACTCAAGTTGTAAATCCAACCTGGGTTCCAAAATAAAGTTCCATGTAATAACATATTTGGCAATATAATGTCGTACAGACACAAGGGTTTGAGGGGGTTGCACAGACGCAAGCCCCCCTCCCCTTTAAATGAGTGATAAGTTATGTTATCTATCTATTGAAACCCTTTTCTAAACTAGGATGTAACCAATTATCATATACTCTAAATGTAGATCCTTTTAGAAAGGATTCATTAATGTAATGGAAGCTCCTTATGCCGTATGGATTTATTTATAACATGATAACATGATTCACTTGCTTAAATATTTGATAAGATCAACCTTTACAATATGAATTATGTCTCTTCATATATTATATTGTTATTTTTATTAATGGGTGAAAAATATTTAAGTATAATAACTTAAATAAATGACTGTGATTGTTATTAGGAATAACAATGTAAATTGACTATATAACTTGAATAGTGATGATATTCTAGTAAAGGTTATGTGTTATGGAATGGATCCTAAATAAAAACATTTGAGTAAGATATTTGATATATACTTTCCTTATAAAAATATAAGATAATTTAAAAGATAATTATAATGGAGTTGGGTTCCATTGTTATAGAAATAACAAGGCATGTAAAACTTTAATTTTGAATAAGGTCACCCTTGCAAGCATTCATTAATGAAAGAAAAGGATTCTAACGACTAAACTAGGATTTTTTATTTTTACTTTTATAGTAAATTTATTGATTGGTATCTTATCATTGGTATAATGCAATGGATCTAAGTTCTAATACTAGAACTATTATATCCTTATGAATAGACTAGTCAGCTCAGAGATTTGATCAACTCCTTAAGAAATGTTACTAAGTTGAGCTTACCTTACAATTTTGATAATAAAATAAACCAATGGTAATACTAGTTTAGTGTCAATAAATTAATTTAGTCCCTAATGCCTTCTTCTTTTGTATTTTTTTAATCGTTTTATGTGAATATAGGCTCTATAACTTAGTTGTGTATTTATGAGGGATGCGGGCTTAGCTTAAAATGTGTTAATGGTATCCATCCACTTATATGTATATTTATCCTTTTGATATCCACTTAAAATTCATCAAATAAATCTATATATTTTTATTCATTTTTTATTTTATCAAATTTCTATGTTTACTGAATCTTGAATTTTCTTTTTGCCTTAGCCATTTATCACTTTGGCCTATTTTAGTCAATTTTTTTACATAGCTTTTCATTGCTTTAGATTTTTTAGTCAACTTTTTATTTAGTTATTTTTTACTTTTAAAAGTTAGAAAAATGATGACACACAACATAACTATGATGGTTCACAGAGTTAGTGGGTTAGTTAAACCCTTAATGCCTCTGGGGTTCCATGATGCTACCATGTGGTAACATCTTAGGGATATAGAACCTCAAAAGGTTTTATTTGGTTTGAAGGATGAAAATTCTCATGATACCTCCAGGTAGAAGCATTCCAAGGAATTAGAACCTTGGGGGCTTATGAGTCCTTAGGGAACCCCTTACTCCATTTGGGGGCTAGATGACCTTTGACACTACCAAGTGGCATCCTACTAATACTCAAAATCTTGTAAGGCTTGGACTTTAAAGTTGAGATTAAGGGATTGTGAATTTACAATAAGGAATGACCACAACCCATAATGAATTTAGATGAGAAGTAAACCTGGAGGGACCATGTGGTGCCTAACTATGTTAGCATTGGACCTAGGTTAAAATTCATGGCCAAATAACCTATTTATAATGATAAAAATGAGATTAATATAGTGAGTGAATTCTTTAACAGTCATGGCTAATATTTGGAACCATTTGACCTCTTATTCAGTGACACATGATTATTAAATATTTGTTCAATAGTTATCAAGAAGAGAATATAGTAAATTATACATTCACTTATGTTTCTTGGGTATAATTACACACTTGATGGTGGTAGTCATTTGATAAGAATTGCTTTTGGGAATAACTGTGTATAATTTTTTACCTCAATGTTTTAGATCACCCCCTGTGATCCTTCTTTAGGAGAAAGATATGATGAGGGAACAACAAACCTAACCACCTTAAATAGGGTAAATAATAATCAATTGAGGTAAAAATTAATTAACCATTATGAGCTCATACCCCAAGTACGAGCAAGGAGCACACTTCCCATCCTAAGCCTCTCAATGGTAAAAAAAATATTAAGATAAAGTTAGATTGAATTTATTAGAAACATTAAAATAATATAAAATAATGTTTTTATTGGAAATATTAAAATTTAATGAATTATTTGAAATTAAAATAAATTTAAATTATTAAATGGAAATAAATAAGAAAAAGGGAAAAAATAAAGAAAAGAACCAATAAAATGAATATTAAAAAAAATTGGGTTAAAATTAAAATATTAAAAATAAGATAAACTAAATTCAAAGAAAAAAGGTTAAGAAAATGTATTATTATAAAAAGGGTGGTGGGGGCATAGAGGGGAAGGGGGCTTAAATCAACTGGTTAAAAAGAAAAAGTAAAAAATGTAATCCACAAACTCAAATGAGGGAGGGGTTGAGGGTTGAAGGCTGATAATAATTCAATGTACATGATAAAAAAGAAAGTAAAAACATGATAATCAATTAAATAGGATAAAAGAGGAAAACAAAGTATAAGAAATAAAAAACATAAATAAGGAGGGGGTGGGGGGTTTTTCTATAGGTAAAGCTAAGGGTTTAAGAAACAACCAAAGGGTTATAACGAGATAAGGATAGTGTTCTATGTGGGGTCAAAACCTAAGTCTACATATCTATTAAGGTTAGTAGGGTGCTTTCCAATTTCAATGGCTTCCTTCAATTTGCATTTTTGAAAATGGTTTTCTATGGCAATCACTTTAGCATCTTGAATACAGATAGCATACTTGGTTTTGTAAGAATGCTCTACCAAAGCTGATTTATATTTTTGTTTTAGATGAATGTCTACCACATGCTCTAGTTTTAATGGATCTCCCCATTTACACGATGTAAGGTATTCCACAAGATCTCTCCACCTTGTAGAGTCCATTGTGAAGGTTGGGCTTCAGAGGGTATTTGGTATATTTTAAGGATGTTTTAAGCTTATTAACAAGATAGAAGTTGGAATTGATATTGTGGCACTTAAGAATTATAGAAATCTTGTTAGAAATGCCTTGTATATAAGGTAGGAAAGTAATGGCTCTTCTTATATGGTATAATTATGATTAGGTCTACCTATGTGGTCGTTAGATTGATTGATATCTCTGGTGATTTATTTTCCCATATAACCATTCAAATTAAAAATGTTTTTTAAGTGCTCAATTTCTTGATCAATGTTGTCTTTGTCACAAATTTTGAAGGCTCTAGAAGCGAAGGCTTTTAACACCCCCATTTTTTGAGCTAGATTATGATGAGAGGATGCATGAAGGTATAGTTATATATGGGTTCCTTTCTTGTATACCTTCTTAGTAAGGGACCCTATAATGAAAACCCTTCAACCGATCCTAATAAACTAGCAATAGAACATGCTATGGAACTCAATCAGATTATTATTATTTTGAATAAGACTAGAGATTGAATAGTTTCTATTTAGTAAAAGGTCTATATACCTAAAGAAGAAGAGGCACATGAAGTTTTAGAGGAATAACCTGAAGAGAAAGAAATGGATCAGGAGAAAGTGCATGAGGAAGTGTATCATTTTTATAGAGCTTAGGTAGCTACATAAATTGTACGTGACATGAAAAAAGTAAATCTACCCAAGTTTGATGGCACACTTTTAGGTGATGTAGCTAAAGCTTGGTTCATAGATATGGAAGAGTAATTTGAGATTCAAGAATGTTTTGAGGTAACTAAGGCTATGTGGGGAGATTACCAACTATTTGGTGAAACAACAACTTGGTGGGCTAACAAGAAGCTCAAAATGACTATGGATTATACTACTACCACATGGGAGTGATTTTTTACTATTTTTAGACTATGGTGGTTACCTTAGCACTATTTTAACCAAAAGTTGATAGATTTTTAGAACTTAAGGCAAGGATATTTGTCAGTGAATGAGTTTTGGGAGTAGTTTACAAATCTCCTAAAGTATGTTTCATAATACTAGAAGGATGAACATTTCTAAATCAAAAAATTAATTACGGGCCTAAAACCCCAAATTTGGTGTGAAGTGTGTATGTAATTATAAATGCATCATGTCTATAAATCAATCGTAGCACAAAGAAGGTAGATCATATCATACACTTATAATTGGGGACACGTTTGTTAAGAAAAAACATGACCAATATGGGGATCTACTAACCTAATTAGGGGATTTATTATCACAATAAACTATTCTAGGGAGGGTTCCAAAGCCTCTAATTAAAAATAATCATGTAATAACCCTAAGGGAGTACTAGGTTTGATATTTCACTAATCTAATAAGTAAAGTCAATCTAATCTAGTACTCACCAAAGCTTGTGGCACAACATGAGGGGTTAGAAAATAAATAAAATATGCATAAGGGAATCTTAATTAAACTAAGTATGATTAAGACCCTAATACATGGATGAATAAAATAAATATTACTTGAATCCAATACTTATGCTTTTTATATCTACTAAAAAGAGGAGAAAAGTTATAAAACAATTACACGAATGATGAACCTATTGAGACTCGATCTCTCCCTTAGACAAAGGGTCTTCATAAGATGTTATCATGGTTTATAAGGATCACTAATAGAGGCCAAATCATCCCAGAATTCTCTAAAAGACTAAATTCTCCAAGTAGAATCCCTAAGTTAAGACTCCTCAAGTAGAATGGTGTAAGAGAAAACTATAAATAAGTGTAAGAGAATAATAACTCTTGACTGTATATAAAATAATGATGAAATGATCTTGTAAACATAGGCAAATTTAAAACTAAACCCTTCCAAAAATCATGACTGATAGGGTCTATCTAGTCGACCTAGCATAATTTTGGCTAATAATTCACTATTACATGAACTAGGTCAGCCAAGAACTAACCTAATTTCTAAGTGAAAATTCCCTAAAACTATAAAGGGTCGACCTAATTGACCTAATACAATGAAATAAAAAAGGGGATTAAGGTGAGGAATAGAGGGATGAAAAGAGGAAAAAGACTGGAGGAGATTGCAAATGAGGTGTAATAACTTAGGGAATGGTTTTAGGAGCTAGTTAGTTTCGTAAAATGTGGCAAGAAGGGACAAAAATCCTATGAAGAACCAATGGTATTCCCACCCCTTTCTCAGTGCACCCCTTAGGGCATGCACTTAGAGAAATTGAGTCTTGATGGGTTCCTACAATATGTAAAGCATCCGTATTTGATAAAACTATGAAAATATTATGTGTATACATATGCCCCACTCAAAGTCATCACATGTCACTACGGTGTAATGTTAGGAATTTTGCGATCTAAAGTTAGTTTATTTTATATTGTTAAATTAATATTTAGTTAGTATTTAATTTAATATTATACTTTATTTTAAAATAAATTGTTGGTTCACAAGAAACTTGGTTTTAACCTTTAACCACCCATGAAAAGCCTATAAAGCTTTTCACGTGCTTTGTAAATATGATTCATAATAGTATAATATTATTTTTGGTGTTAGAATTTTTATCATAATATAATTTATTTATTATTTACATTAGAATTTGGGCCAACAATGGTATCAAAGCATGGTTTGTTGAAGCATGGTGAATATGGAAAAGAAAAGATTAGAAGATTGCATTGGTATAAGGTATGCCCTAGTAAATTAACTTTGGTTAGTCTAATGTTGAAATTTTTGGAAAATTATTAAAATATTTTATTTTGTCAAATAATTTTACATTATAAATTCTAATAAAATAGTCTATGTATGGCCTACTCCGTGATAATACATCCAACCTTCACTTGCTAAGTTTTTTATATGTTTTTGAGCAATTAAAGATCATTCCAAGCATTTGAAATTTTTTTTCAAGTTGGAAAATAAAATTTTATAACACATATATGCATTTGTATGGCTTTTTTCATGCTGGATATATACGTGATTGAATAAAATGGATTTCATTTCTTTAGCAATTGATTTTCTCAATATTTGATTTGTTCTTGAGTTCTTGAAGACCATTTATCAAATCTAAAAGCACTCCAAAAGTTTTTCAAGCTAAAAAATGGAGTTTTAGAGCCAAAAAAATTTGTAGTATGGCCTCCATAACATCTTGCATCATCAAAAACTATATTTACTCAACGAAAATCTCTCATGTTAGTCTCAAACATTTCAAAATAATGAAGGATTCAATCTTGCATTGATTTTATATGGACTAAGGGTTGTATAAGGTGTCCAAGAATTTTATAGATCAACCATGGTGTTGAAAACCTCTTGTATGGCATTGGAAATATGAGCAATTTTTTTTTTTCATTTGGCAATGTTTTTTTATTATAGTTTGTCAAATATTAGGGTTTTGTGGGCCCTACAAAAGCCTTGGAAAGATTTAGGATTTATTTAAAAAATAAAAAATTACTTTCACAGGAAAAATTATTTTTCTCAAAAGTTAAAAAAAAAATTATTTACAAAGAAGACATTTGAATTAATTCTAGAAAATAGGAAAATCAGTACCAACTATGACCATTTCTACTATATTTTAAACACATTATCATATCTTTTTTCCAATGTTAGTTTTTTGGAAGCTAGAAGTAGATAGATTTCCAATGATTATATATAAGGAGGAGCCCATCATGTCTTTCTATGAATGTTAATCCCCACAAACTAGTAAATTTTTTTGAATTAGCATTGAGGAGGGGTCTACCTAGCCTAACAGAGAAGTGAAATTTCAAAATTTCATATCTTCTACATATAGTGGCCAAAAATTATTCATATGACCACTCATTTTTCATGGAAAAGGATTTTTAATAGCATTTATGTAAACAATTTTTTATTTTGACATGTGTAACTCTATTTTGAATAAACTATGCATTGTAATGAAATCAGGTGCATTTTTGGTTGAAACTGACACCTTCAAAATACAAGTTTTTTTCTATTTCATTATGCTTGTATTCTCATAAAACATATAGTCTCTCACAATTCCCAAGATCATTTATAAAATAGAATATTTCAAAGGTAAAGGCAAAACCTCGATAACATTACTTACTTTTCTACATAATGGCTAAAATTGTGAGTCTCATTTTTGACATTAGATGCCTAACTCCTAAGAATTATAAATAATGGTCAATGAACATATAAAATAATTTAATATTTAATTAATTATGGGAAATTATTGAAAAAAAACTAACATTACCTACTAAAGCCCTAAAACTTATAGAATTTCACAAACGTGACATGTGAACTCTTGCATTATTAAAATCCACTTGCAGTACACAAGTAATAATTCATATATAAGCTATCAAATGTAAAGCATGTAACTAATGGAAAGCTATAAAGGACTTATATGATAAACAACCTACTTATAATAAAATTGATCTCCTTATGTATTTTCTCAACACTAAACTCACTTATGATGAAGATGTTTTAGAATATGTGTCACGTGTTAAGAATTTGAAACAGGAATATGACACTACTGGAGGAAAAATTGATGATGAAATTCTCATTTATGTTATTTTAAATGGTCTTATTCATAGCTTTAGGAAATTTCTAAAGATGTTACAGGTTAGTGATAAGCTTAAAAAATCTACATTTGATTCGATTTGTGAGTTAATCACTCACCATGAGTGATAATTTGCAAAGAAAAAAGAAAAACCTCTTGAATATGCATACTATATAAAAATAATAAATCCATTGTATGAGCCCAAAGAGAATCAAAGACACTCTAAGAGGCACACTTATAGGCATAAGCATCATTCTAGTTATTTGAAACATAAGCATCATTCTAGATGTAGAGATCATTCAGGTTCTCCTAAGCATAGACATTATGTTGGTTCTCCAAAGCATGAGCATCACCACAAACATTCACATGGACACAAGCGCAAGCACCAGAGTTCTTCATGTGGCTATTTTTATTTTCATTTTAGTGTATGTGAGACCATATACTACAATTGTGGTGACATAAGACATCTCTCTACATAATGTCCCTCTCAACATTGACAGAAGGTAGAAGCACATTTTTCTAGTTTTTCTAGTCATTCTAGTCATTCTTCTGGCTATACTTCTACATCCTCTTCTGATGGATGGGATGACCAAAAAGTTTCATGCTCTATAGTTGATGACTATATCTTCTGAGATAGTGACTCACCCATCTTGTGTGATCTGTTAGGCTCAAGATTGGGATTTGATGTAGTAGCATTTTTTGGATTCTATACTTTACTTCCATAGATGTAGTGTTTCTATGATATTTGATGTGGAGAATTTTAGTGATTTGTAATTATTTTATTTATTACATGGATTCTCATCTCTTTCCTAATATGGGGAGAAGATATTGTATATTGGTTTTTTGATCAGTCATCAGTGATGTGTGGTATGACTCAACATTATGTTGTTAGCATTTTTAGAGTTGAGCAAAGGCCTACAAGAGATGTTGGTGAATGTTAGGCATTAGTTTGAGATGTGCCATACACATTACAAAGGGTATTCACTTGTTATATGGATTTTGTGTGAGGATTTATGTAGTTGGATAGTGCATGATCATGTTCTACTATAGTGTTAAGATGATCAGGATGTGATCAGTCTAGGATGCATAGTGTACTAGTTGTAGTTTTGGTAGAGTCTACTTGGATGACTCATAGTTCTTTGCTCCAGTATTTCTATACCCCTTTGGATTAAGGGGGAATTTATTAGGAATTTTTTGATCCAAAGTTAGTTTATTTTATGTTTTTAGATTAATATTTAGTTAATATAGTTAGTATTTAATTTACTATTATACTTTGATTTTAAATAAATTGTTGGTTCACGGGAAAGTTGATTTTAACCTGTAACCACCAATGAAAAGACTATAAATCTTTTCATGTGGTTTGTAAATATGATTCAGAATAATATAATATTATTTTTGGTGTGAAATATTTTTTTCATAATGTAATTTATTTATTCTCTAAATTGTAATCTGAATCAACATGTAATAGGGGATGGTTCTTTGACAAAGAGTATAAGAACACATAATGCTGATGCTAACAAAAAAAATTGGTATTTTAAATCATAAAATAACTAAAAGTTAATGACTCAAAATGAAATAAATAAAAAGTAAATATGATGTGTACCTTGGCTTATATTTATCATTATATGGTTGTTTGATGTGTTGTTATTTTTTATCATAGAGGGTGCAAAGATCACTTTTGACAAACCCAAGAATACAAAACTAAAGAGAAAAAACAAAAAAATGCTGGAAAGCCAAGATAATTGGTGTTATGTGGAAGAGACATACTTAGAAATTTGGAAAGATAGGGTGACAAGTGCTATGTTATAATAAATGACCAAGTTAAAAATAAGAGTGAATCAAGTAACCAAAAATCCAAAGCTACTAAAGACTAAAAAAATCAAGCAAGTAAACCTTAAGTAAGAAATACAAACTCAGCAAGTCAAACCAAGGATACATGTCAAAAGGATGATAATCAAACATAGATGTAAAATAAAAATCAATCCATACTTAAACAAAGAATGACAAGCAAAATGAAGGTAAAACAATATGATAAAACAATATTGAGTAGTGAGCAGTAACAATACTTATCTCAATCATCCATGGAAAAAGGTGAATAAAAGGCAAAACAACATTGATAAATGAGAAGCAACAAGCCAACCTCACTCAAGGTAATTCTCATAGAAACAATAATTGAAGTGGTTGCTCTATGTGGATAACATTTGAACTGGTTTTTTCTCACCTAGTTGGGCCCCCTGAGTGTGACTGGAGGGATCACGGATCCAATGGAGGCTGCTACTAGTGGTAGTGCCTTTGGGGATCTATTCAAAAATCTGATAGAGGATATTCCATCCAATGGATGGAAGGAAGCACTTACAAGTGAAAATACGTGCCCCTCAAAAAGCATGTCGAGCCTCCCTATTACCTCTGAGGGCACAACCCTGAATATCCCAGATAATTTGGTGGAGGAAATCATGGCATCCATGGCCTTACATTGGTAGGTAAGTTTTTTTCATTCTATCCTAATATTTAAATGGTTAGGAAATGGGTTTCATCTAGGTGGAAAGTTAAGGGTAGTGTTTTGATCACTACCATGGCAAGAGGCCTATTCCTTTTTAGATTTACAAATAGGGAGGACGTGATAGCTACTCTTGCTATAGGACCATGGCTATATGGCCCGCATTCTCTTGTATTATGCTCATGGAAACTAGGTTTTGATCCTAACTTAGACCTTAATAAGTCTACTCCTACTTGGGTAAGATTGCTAGGGTTCCCTTTCAAATTTTGGGATGAATTTTTTTTCATAGCTATTGGTAATTCTATTGGCCAATATGTCACTACAGATCACACAACTAGAATAAAGTCCAGATGTGTGTATGCTAGAATTTATGTTAATGTTAAAATTAATAGGACTCTACCTACATCCATAGAGCTAAACTCTAAATATGGGACTTGGACTCAGCTAATCACTTATGAAAATGCCACCACTTTTTGTCAAATATGTAAGAGTAAGGGACATTTAATGACACAATGCAAAACAAAGAAAAAGGGAAGGAAAGATGATTCCCAGGTTGAAGGGGAGGATCAGACTGTCAATCATAGAAAGAATAGCAAGCAAGAAATGGAGACTAATGTGGAAAATCTTGACAATATAGAAAAGGGAGAGGAGGAGACGGGAAAGGAGGATATCACTAGTAGTGAGGGAAAAACTGTCCCAAAGGAAAACAAAGTATCAAATGATAGTCAGAAGGCTATATTAAACACATCCAACCCTCTAGAAAAATAGACTAATATGCCTAAGGAAGGAGAAAGAGGTAACCATTTGATATAGGAAGTCAATTCAGAAGACAAAGTTCCAAGAGGTGGAAAGGAATAAGTAACTCTAGAAAAATATCCCACTAAATGAGAAGCAGACTTATAGTTAAATACAGACATTTTCCATGCTCTAGAAGTTAGAGACCAAGTAGGAAACTATTTAGAAATAGGTGAAATAGGACAAAGTGGTAGTAATGAATAGTAGGAATGGGTTACCCCAAAGAAAAAGAATGGAAAAGGTAAAAAATTTGCTGATGTTGGCACTGAGCCCAAACAAGGGAGACCAACCCTAAGATAAACAAGACAAAGAGAGATTGCTAGGGAGATTGCCAGTGGTAAATAGAAAACACTAGAGACCTAACCCCCTAAACCCTTTAAATGAGAATATTATCTTGGAACCTAAGGGGTTTTAACAGTCCCTCAAAGTAGTTTGAGGTTAAAAATTGCATTTTAGATAATAAATTAGATATGTTATTACTCCAAGAAGTCAAGATGAATGAGGAGAGTTTTTTAAAAATTACTACCTATATATGGCCTAAGGCAGCTTTTTGCATTAGTCCACCTGAAGGGGCTTTATGGGGGATTGTCACTATGCAAAATACTGCTAAAATCTAGGGGTCTCTTATGGATTATAATAATCACTTCTTGATTACCAATTTCTCTATGAAATCTTTGAACTGGTCGTTGATTAATGTCTATGGACCGAATAACAGAGCTTTGAGATAGAAATTATGGATAGACTTGAGTAGTTTCAAGAATAATCCCTAGAACATTAGATGGATGTTAGCTAGATATTTTAACGCTCCTCTATACCCTTCTGAAAAATAGGGTGGGATTATGGATTACTCGAACAACATGTTCAACTTTGCCGAATTCATCAATGATTGGGGATTATTGGACATAGAGCTGCAAAACCAAAATTTTACCTGGACTAATAAAAGAAGAGGAGATCAAATGATTCAAGTTAAATTAGATAGATTTATTATATCAAGTAACTAGAAGGATTATCATAATATGCAGGCACAGGCTTTCCCTAGAACCATGTCTGACCATTGCTTGATCTTCCTTAGTTGGAGAGAACAGGGACAATCCAGACCTTCCCCATTCCATTTTGAAGCTATGTGGATCAAACACAAAGACTTTAGACAAATGGTTGCCAAATGGTGGAAATTTCCTATTCAAGGTACTCCTATGTTCAGAATAGTCAAGAAAATTCATCACATTAAACAAGAAGATTATGGATGGAATAGATATAGCTTTTGGCAGGTCTTCCAGTAGAAGAAAAATATAGTGGGAAAACTTAATGATATAAATCAATTGATAGATCAAGGGGATGACTCTAAAGACACTTTTGAAGAAGATAATGCCATGTCTTCTGAATGGAAGAATATTATGGAAAGAGAAGAGGTTTTTTGTAAATAAATCTCATGTTTAGTGGCTTAAAGAGCGAGATATGAACACTACCTTTTTTCATCTCTCAGCTATGAAACATAGGAAAGCCAACTCAATAACTAAGCTTGGCCTAGATAATGGTGACATTATTATCAAGGATAATGAAATAGGGGAACAAGCTAGGGATTTCTTTCAAAATATGCTCACGAAAGAAAATAATAATGATAGAATTGATAGACCTATGAATCAATTCATTGATAAAATCCCATGTTTGATAATGGAAGATAATTTGGAGATGTTAAAGCCTATATCTAAGGAAGAAGTCCATGCTATTTTATTCTCCATGGGTGCATTCAAAGCCTTGAGTCCTTATGGCTTTCCTCCTATATTCTTTCAGAAATATTGGGAGATAGTAAGAGTGGATCTCACAACTACTATTCATGATTTTTTCAGATCAGGTAAACTTTTGAAACAAGTTAATAATACCTTCATAGTACTTGTTCCTAAAAAATCACAACCTTCACACCTTACTGATTTTAGGGCCATTAGTCTATGCAACACTATTTATAAGTTATGTACTAAAGTGTTGGTTATGAGGATTCGACCTTTGCTAGACAAAATTATTTCTCCTGCTCAAAAAGGTTTCATCCTAGCTAGGTAGATTCTTGATGCTGTGATCACCACACATGAGACTATTCACTCCATGGATAAGAGCAGAATCCTTAGTATGGCTTTCAAGCTATATATTTCTGAAGCTTATGATAGATTCTCATGGACTTTTCTATTACAAGTAATCAAAAAATTTGGGTTTAATGATAAAATGTCTCGCTTGATATGGAACGCGGTCTCTTCTGCAAAATTATCTATGCTAGTTAATGGTGTTCTTAGATGGTTTTTCTCATCTTCAAGAGGAATTCGTTAGGGAGACCCTCTCTCCCCATACTTATTCATAATTATGTCAAAGGCACTGGGAAGATACATACAAGCAACTATAGCCTCAAAAAAGCTAGTGGGCATCAAACCTACCTCCTCCCTTCATCCTATGGTGGTACAATAGTTTGTGGATGATACCATCTTCTTTGGCATCTCATTGGTGATTTAAGCTAGAAGATGTAAAATATCTTAAATAATTATGCCAGAGAGTCAGGATAAAGGATAAATTTCTAGAAAAGTAATGTGTATTTCTTCAACACTCCTAATGAACTTAGACATATAATCATTGATATATTAGAATGTGTTGAAGCTGCCCTACTAGCTACCTACCTGTGTCTCCCATTCTTGGTCAAAGTGGTATCTCCTAGTTTTTGGAATGGAATTGTGGAAAGAACGTAGAGGAAACTTCTTGGTTGGAAAGGCAAACTACTCAGTAGTGATGGTAAACTGTAATTTCTTTGGGCTTCACTATAAGGTATTCCTACATACTTCCTGTCTCTTTTTAAAATTCTTGCATTTATTGCTAAGAAACTGGAACATATCCAAAGAAAACTTTTATGGATGGGAGTGGAAGACAAACAGAGAATGTCTTTAGTTAGATGGGAAAAAGTGTGTCTTCCAAAATCTCATGGTGGGCTTAATATTAGGTCTATTAGGAACATGAACAAAGCCCTTCTCTCAAAATTTATTTGGAACTTGATCCATAAAAACAATGATTGGGGGGAAATAATGTATGCCAAATACATGCATAGCATTGATGATTCCAACTTTCTTCAACAGACGGGATTACCCCAGGGATCTGTGATATGGAATAAAATGCTAAAAAGTAGAAGCCTTCTTAAACAAGGAATTAGATGGAAACTTGGAAATGGCTGGCATATTAAATTTTAGGATGATATCTAGTTAAAGGACAAGGTTCTCATCACACAGGGAAACTATGGAGAAATTGTTGACTTGGCTACCCAATTTTTTGGAGATAGGGTTAGTGATTATATAGAAAATAATAATGGGATGAGGAGCTAGAAAAATCTATTAGACTACTATGATTACTAGCCTAATATTTTTTCTAGACTTTAGGAGATCCAGCAGTGTGTTTAGGAGATCAAAATCCCTCTCTTTCCCTAGGAGGATGAAAAATACTAGTGGCCAAATAAGAATGGATCATTCTCTATCAAATCTGCTTACCATCTGCTCATTCCTGAAGCTCAGAATAAAGATGTATGGAAAAAGGTTTGGAATCATAAACTTATTCCAAAAATTAACATGTTTTAGTGGACTACTACTCATAATAGAATCCTTACTCAGAATAACCTTCAAAAGAGAAGATTTACAATGGTTAATAGATGTCTCTTGTGTGGTTCAAAAGAGGAATTGGTTTCACACCTCTTTATCCACTGTGATTTTGCCTGGGAATTATGGGGAATAATACTTAACAACTTTGGTATTGAATGGGTCTACAATTCTAACCTTAAAGATGTAATTCCCAACTAGAATCCAACCTTCACACATCCTTGGCTTATGGAATTAGGGAAGCAAACTTTGCCATGTTTGAGCTGGATTTTATGGAAAGAGAACAACCACAGAATTTTTAGGGACACTGATAGAAATGCTTCTCAAGTGTTTAACTCCTTTGCTAATACCATTATGGAAAGTGTCACAATAGATCATATCTGTGTTGTGGAGAAACCCCTATCTCAAATTGAAAACAAAATTTCAGCCAAATGGAATGTTTTAACCAAATCCCTAGGTATAATAACTCCAAAATGCTATAGAGACTAAATACTAAATGGATCCCCCCAAAACCTAATTGGATGAAACTCAACTTTTATGGGGCATCCATGTTGGATGGTAAAGCTAGTAGAGGAGGAATTATAAGGAATGATAAAGGATGGATGTCTGTTGTCTATGCTGGTGGAATTGGATACCAGAGCAACAACTATGCTGAAGCAATGGCTTTACTATGGGGATTAAAGTTAGCTATATCCCTAGGAATAAGGAACTTGAATATACAAGGAGACTCTAAGATGGTCATATATGCCATCAATAAAGCATCAAATGTGGGAATCAAGCTAAAAGACATCATTACTGATATCCAATTTCTCTTGCAAAAGTTTTTTGAAGTTGAGATTTCCCATACCTACAAAGAAGGAAACAGGGTCACTGATGCTTATGCCCACCTTGGTCAGCAATTTTCATGTTGGAGGGTGTGGTAACAAGGTGTTCATATTACATTAAATGTTAGGGAGATTATTCAAAAGGATATGACTTGTCAAGAATGAGGCACATTGATGACAAGGATAGCTCTTGGAGGCAGTCCATGTGGAGAGGGCCATCAGGGATCTGAGAACTTGATAACCTTAGTACTTTTTTGGTAATCATTCATAATTCATTATATCATGAGGTTGAGGCATGTGGGTCTCATCATGAAAATCAAGGGAAAATAATTTTCAAGCATGGGAGTAGACAACGCCATCTTTGTAGGGTATTTCATAAAATGAGCTATCACATCTGCATTCTACATAAAAGGAAAAAAGGGTTAGCAACCAGTTCAAAGCTAAAGGTGAAACTTAGGAACTCCACTATTTGGGTCTACAAATATAGAATGGGGGGAGACCATATTTAAATTGAACCTATCTCCTATTTCAAATTTAAATATAATCTACTGGTTTGGCATTATTGTAAAGAAGGGGGTATCAACCCATATCTGGAAAGGCTTAATGGTTATGATGAAAACTTGTTTGAGTAGTTTGTGAGATCATAGTTAAATAGGTGGGTCATGGTGGGTGGAATTAGTTTTGAAATCTCTAAAAAGGTGATTTCTATGGCCACATGAATGACCATGCAGGGTATAAAACTTCAAAGGAAAACCAAAATCATGGATATGGTGAGCCATAAACTATTTCTAGGTGAGGGAGAAGAACTCATCCCATATCAAGGAGGGTTCAAGTATGCTAAAATTCTAGAGCCATGGGATGGAGTGTTCTTTATTCTCATGAAGTACTTCAAACTCGAAAGGTGATTTACCAAGTTTTGCAATTACCATCTTGTTTTGTTAAATCATTTTAGGTGCAATGTTATTATTAGCTTTCCTTTTTACCTACTCTCCTCTTTAAAACACTCTGTCCTGAGGGTGAGAGCTAAAATGGCTACGAAGCTAGATATAAACCCTATTCCCCTACATTAGGGGCTAATTTTCTGCTTATACAAATTTCATCATGCCCTTGAGCCATCCAAGACTATATGAGTTGATAGTGGAGACATTCCTTCCAACCCAGTGTCTAGCGATGCTATTGATGAGTCTTGGGTTTCCCCTACTCCTACCAAAACAAAAGATGTTTCCTTCTCCACCCCTGAAGAGACCCTTGTTGATACCCCCAACTCCTTTGCAAGCAATAAGGGTAATAAGAGGAAGGTTGATGAAGAGGAAGAAAATATTAAAGAGACCATGGAGGGGACCCACAAGAATCTAGGTAAGGCCATGGGGGGACAAGGTGGTAAATCTCACAAGCCTTCCAAAATTAATAAGGAAGGATTCTCCTCTAGAGTGTGAAGGTCAGGGTAGATTTATGGTAAACCCGCCCCAAAGGGCTGACTGATTTATTATTTGAAAAGTGCTTCAGAAGAAGCAAGCCATGATGAAGAGTCTAAGGAGCTGGAAATCCAAGAAATTTTAGAGGACACTGGAGGGAAGAAAGATACTAAGGATTTTGAGACTACTAAGGAACATGGTGCTAACACTATGGGAACTACTAAAAATAAGGGGAAAATGTATGTTGAGGAAGCTAGTGAGGGTACTGAGAATGAGACTGATTGGAAAGTTGAAATTGGGGCCTTGAAGGTTCGTATTCAAAAGCTGGAGAAGATTTTTGCCAAAGGACTTTGGAATACAATTCTGCTGAACATGTCTATGTTGGAAGTGGTGGGTAATACTGGGCATGCTAACAATGTGGAAAATATTGAGAAACTTAATGATCTTATCAAATCAATAGTTATGTAAGGGGAGTCCTCTCTGACTCTAGTCTTTCCATTTCTTATGTTTTGTTTCTGTCTGTTGTTTTTGGCTAGTGCCATCATCTCTCTGAAGGCATATTTTGTTTGATTTCCTTCTTATCTTTTTTGGTTGTAAAGGGTTTGACCCCTAGTTTTCCACCTTACCTTATCAAAAACAAGCCAACCTCACTCAATAATGGAAAAAGGTACAAAATCAAGTGTATGCAATAGAAAGGTAATATAATAATGACAAATGGTAAAAGGAAATCCAAATAGGTCTATAAATGTAAAGCAATGGTAGAAGTAAAGTAATCCATAGTTGGTCAAACATGTATTTTTTCTCTAAGGATAGATAAAACTAAAATAAAGTAATGCTAACATGTTTTTAAGATGTGAATAAGGAAGTATAGAATATAGAAAATAGATTTAGAATCACAATTTTTCTATCAAGGGGGGAAGTGAAATGGGTGGAGGATAGAATGAAGGAAAAACCAAGGTAGAGAAACTCTTTATGGAAGTTAAGACACTAAAATTAGGTTTGTCAAAACAAGAGGACTTTCAAACTTAAGGACTCTAAAGAACTTCTTTTAACCATGCAAGTCTTAGGTCAAAAAATGAAGTATATAGATCATCCCATGAAGGTTATATGTATGAAAACTAAAATGGACCTACCTTCCCACAATGTGATCCCTATTCCTTGAGACCCCTTCAAAAGTTTTCAATCTATTATGAAGATTAGGTAATTATGTGAGAAATTAGGTAAAACCATAAAGTTTTTTGAATTTTCTTATTCCAATCTACTAGCCTACAACACCCCAATGAACCTCAACTCTATATGAGGCCAACTATGGACTTTGATCTTTAATTGGAGATAGGATATGTTCTTGGAATTACATCTTTTTGTGTGATTTTGACCTTTGAAATTTGTATGTTTCCTTTTATATATCATTTATTTTAGTTTCAAATGATTTGGATTTTAAATTTATTGATCACTTTTTCTAGTCTTCCTCCATATGGATTTAGAAAAACCTAATATGGTTTCTAAAGATGACTTTCATTTGAATACTTATGACTAGGTTGCTAAGATAGATAACTTCAGAGGGCATGGTGTCTAAGAGTCTCATAAATCTAGGTAAAATAAAAGCGTCATCTTGACTTCGACCTTGTTTTATTCTATGCAAAGTGAAAGGAAAGTAAATCAATAGGGATAACATATGGAACAATGTGAATTACTTCAAATAGCAAAAAATGTGACAAAGGGTGAAAAAGGGATTAAATGATAGTAAAGTGTGATGCCTTATCATAAGAATGAGGGAAATGGAGGAAAACATGCTAACATAGATTGTTCTAAAAATTACTTCTATCAAAATAAATAAAAATTAAAGATGAGAACAAGGATTGATAACCTGCAACCATTACAAAACACATTCTATAAAATGTAATGATAATATGGTGATTTCATGAGGAGGGTCGGGTCCTATCCATAGTCTTACACTATAAATCATAAAATAAAAACCCATGAGGGTGCCAAAAAATCATGTGAAAATAAATGAGGTAAGCATAAGATGGTATTTTTTGAGGAGGGTCAGGTCCTATCCATAGTCTTATAATGTAACTCACAAATGAGAGACCTACGGGGTGTGAAAATAAAATAAAAAAAGTAAAGATAAATAAGACTATGGTACATCATGAGGATGATCAGGTCCTATCAAAGTTTAATAATGAAACTCATGAGAGAAAATAAGAAACCAAAAGACTAAAAAGGAAGAACTAAAGGTTTACCAAAAGAGAGAACTATTACAAAGGGAGACACCCATGTAAGTATCCTACAAAAAGAGTTAGATAGATATCATATATAAAAAGAGATGAAAATAAGGGAAGAATTAGGAAAAATACTTCTTAAGGAATTGGGCATTGGTATGCTTTTTGAAAACATGGCCTTCATTGGTATGAAGGCAATAGGTTCTTAGAAGAAGAATATCTTTGACTAAATAAGGGACCCATCATTTTTGGACGTGTTTACCTTCGTTATCATAAGTTTAGTCTAATTTAAAGATGATATCACCAACATTAAATGTATAGAATTTAACATGTTTGTTTTGTTGTTTAGAAATATGAGTCTTGTATTGGTAGTTATTTTGTAAATCAGAAAGACAACATTCATCAAATAGATCAAGGGAATGAAGGTTAGATTCATGTAATTCTTCATCAATAATGATACCATGAAGAGATATATGGAGAGAGGGAAGCTCAACTTCTAATAGAAGAATTGACTTATAACCATAGACTAGAGAGAATGGTGTTTCCCTAGTGGTAGTATGTATACTAGTCCAATATGCCCAAAGAATAGGTTAAAGATGAAGATGATAATCCATATGGGTTTCATGAATTATCTTTTGAAAAAAAATGTTGATAATTTTGTTAGTGGCCTTGGATTGGCCATGGCATTGTGGATGATAAGTTGTATAATTTTTTGACTGATCTTAAATTTAGAATATAGTTATTTAACATCCTTATTTTTTAAGTTACCACCATTGTCTAAAATGATGGTATATGGAACAGGAAAGTAAAAAATGATTTGATTAAGATAAAATTTGGATATGGTGGTATTGGTTACATTAACAAGGGGCATTATTTTAACCCATTTGGTAAAATATTTAGTATTTATCATGATAAAAATATGCCCATCTTTAGAATAAGGTAATTTGTGTATGAGATCTAATCCCCACATGGATAATGTCTTGGGAGATTCTATAGTTTGAAGTTTGGCTAGAGATGAATGAATTAAATCATCATGAAGTTGGAAAGGAGTAAAATTTTTAGTGAATTTGATTGCATCCTTTTCAAGAGTAGGTCAAAATTAACCCATACATAGGCATTTTAGAGATGTACCATGTCCACTACAATAACCACTATAAATAACCCCATGTGCTTGTTCTAGAAGAGGAGGGACCTCATCTTGTATAACAAAATGGAATAACATACCTTCATCATTACAATAATAAAGGATATTGTGTCAAAGTACATACTTAAAATCTTGTTTATGAATACACATCTTTTCATGAGATTCTAAATTAGGAGGATAAGTTTGGTGTTCTAAGAATTGAATAATGTCTTTATACCAAGGGCTTTATCAAATGGTGATAACCTCAATGTGGTAGATAAGTGAATCTGGTGGTTGAGTAGAATACAAAGATATTATTATTTGGATAATAAATGTGGGATTAGAAAGAAATTAGTGTGGATAAAAGAGAGATGTTGAAGAGGCAATAGAATCAACAATGGAATTTTGATCTCTAGTGATAGGCTCAATAATAAAAGATATGAAATCTTTAGTGAGAGTGGTTGTAAAATGATGATAGGTAATGATATTATTAGTTTTACATTGATAATAACCATTGAATTTGTGGAAAATAAGCTAAGGATAACCTAAGGCATGAAGGTATTAGATGTATAAATCAAGGGCAACTTGCATGCCTAAAATAAGAGCTTCATACCCAGCCATATTATTAGAGACATCAAATGTAAGTCAAAATGCTAAAGGAATGATTTTACCAAGAGGAATTGTAATAATGCAACTCACCCCAACTCATTGAAGGTATTTAACACCATAAAAGTAAAGGGTCCAAGTATCCTCATGAAATTTGACATTAATTTTAAGAATTTTTTTGATAACTACTTTTGGTTTAGTAGTATCAAAGGGAATAATGGATTCATTAAGATTATTTTCTTTATAATCAGGTGTAAAGTTATGAAAATAATCTTTGAGAGAAATAGCTTGATTAATACATTTAATGTAGAAAATGTTTTCATCATGAAGACTATCTTGAAATTGATTGGTAGCTGGTATAGGAGATGTGGTAATTTGATCTACTATGACTTACCCTTTGATATATTTTTGAGTGATGACGTAGAGATCAAATTCTATAAGGAGGACCATCCATTTGCCAATTATATCTCTAGGGAGAAAGGCTTTAGAGAAGAAGTGATGAAGGAGGTCAAAATGAATGATGACATAAGTAGTTTGGTATAACATGTAATGACAAAGCTTTTTAGCTATAAAATAGATGGTGAGATAATCACTTTTAACTTTGGTATGTGTCTCATAACTGATGAGGACTTGGATGATGTAGTAGATATCATACTCTCTTCTAGTATCATCCTATTGGGATAACATTACCCCAAATGATATAGGTGTGGAATAAGTATAAAAAATTAGAGGTCAATCACTGGAAGGAGGATGAAAATTAGGTGGGTAAATAAATGACTCTATCATATTATCAAAGGATTTTTGACATGGGTTAATCCATTATAAATAAGTACCTTTATTTAGAAGATAATTGATGGAGTGGATGTGATAGGCCATTTTGGTGATGAATATTATAATTTTCCTAAGTTTACCTAAGTGTGAATGTATAGAATAGAGTGAGGAATGGGCATATTGATGATAAAACTAATCTTAACTAGGTCAACATCGATGCCATGCAAAGAGACTAAGAATCATAACAATTTTATAGATATGACACCAAAGACACATTTGTAAGGATTAAGTCTAACTCTATATTTAAGGAGATGATCAAAGATGATAGTAAGATGAGAAAGATGAGTCTTACAAATTTTAGATTTAGGAATGAGATAATCCTCATAGGTTTTAACAATTTTGTGGATAAGATCATGAAATATATTAGTTATTTCTCTTTGGTAAGTGACTCTAGAATTCTTGAGGTTGAAAGGAATTTTTAAATAGTAATAGGTGCCCCATTCTATGGTGAAAGTGGTCTTATATTGGTCCTTACAGATAATTTGAATCTGATTATATCCTAAGAAACCATCTATAAGAGATAACATTTTATAACCATTTTTGGAATAAACAATGGTATATATCTAAGGTAAAGGTAAGTTATCCTTGAAATAATCAAGATTGAGATTACAAAAATCAATACAAATGTGAATGACCATAATGACCTTTTTTGAATGGGAATAATGTTAAAAACTCATTAAGAATAGTCCATTGGTTTGATAAATTTATCATTGAGTAATTTGATGATTTATTTGGGACATAAGGTGGAAACTTTGGGTGGACATTTTTTATATTTTTGATGCATAGGCTTGGCATTAGGATAAGTAATGATGTTATGTACCATGATGCTAGGTTCATGCCAGGCATGTCCTAATAATACAAAAATAAGAGCTCATGATACTTGTTAAATAATAAGCTAAAGTTATCATGTTTGGTAAGTGAAATTTCATGAGAAACTATAATTAGTTAAGGATAGGATGGAGTACCATATTCAATGTGAATGGTTTCTTTGATAAACATGGCATTTCCCTCTTGAAATTAGTATGGTGCATTAGGAAAAGTAGAGATTGGATTGATTTTGGGATCAATGCTAGAAATAAAGTTGTGGAAATAAGGGGTTTTGGTTTTAAAATCCCCAAGTTTATGATGTTTCTAAGGAAGTTGAGGTTCTCGAGCATGAAGTATTTTGATAATAGATTCATCACTAGGCAAGGTGAGAAGAGGACCATAATACTCAATATCTAATTTGAGATATATAATTTTATTACCATGGTGATCATACTTAGAATGTATCTGATGAACATTAATTGCCTTGGCATAAAGTGTAATTTCAAGAGTAGAAGTAAATGGAGTGGAAAGGATTGATGTGTCATTGGTTTTGGTGATGCGATAAGCATTAGATGCAATAATGGGATCCAAAGAGGGGTAAAGAAGATGTAAGAATTTATGAAGATTCAAAAGGTGTAATTTACTCTACCACCCAAGACATATCAATAAGTAAAGAATTGATAGGAGGCACATGACCCTTGGTATATAAGTCATGATCCATAGAAATGGTATGAACATCTTGGTTAAAAGCATGGATTTGAGCTAAGGTTTTTTGGTAATGTTGGACATCCAAGTCTCGAGATTGAGTTTGGTCCATTATATAATTGTCATCAGATGTTAGATAAATTATACATGCTTGAGATTCAAGGGGATTTTTAGAAGTTAAAATCCTAATATTACTAAATATACAAGGAGACATGATGAGAGGACCTTGAAAAAATATGGCTACTCTAAAATCATTACAAGGGAAGGCATATTTAAGTAAATAAGACTGTTGAGCATTGTATGGAGGGGGAAATTTGAATATCTCATCAATAAGAGTAATAATATAGTCCCTAGGTAATAAAGGAGTAAGACACTCCAAAATGTAAGGAGGTAGCTTGGTGGTATTGGAAGCATGTTACAACTCATTAGGTTCATCATCATCTGAATTAACAAGAGTGACTTGTAAATCAGGATTCATGTTAGTGAACTCGAGTGAAGGATCACTATTTATATTAGGAATCATAGTAATATGATATTGAGATTTGGGATTAGGAAGTTAAATACTCCATGGGTTGGGATCAACTTCATGCTTGTATCATTTCCCATTATGTAAGAATTTAATTCATTAGCTACCAGAAGAAGCAATGGCCCTTATTCAATGACTCCATGGGTGACCAAAGAGTATATTATAAGATAAAGGTAGATCAAAGAGCATAATCTTGTTTTGAATGGTCTTAGGTCTAATAGTTAATGGAATCCAAATACAACGAAGTGGATTTTGATTAACCTTGTCAAAACCATGGTAGGTAAGATGGGTTTGTTTGAAATGATATTTGTTATAACCAAGTTATTGAATTAGCCACAAATATGTCACATTAATACCAGATCCTTCATCAACTAGAAATTTACAAATAAGGGTGTTATTAATGGATATTTCAATAAAAGCTGACAGATCATCAGCACAAAAAATAATTTCATCTTTTATCATGTCCTCTTTAATAAATTCAATAGAAGGATTGGAAGAAAGACACATAGTCTCAATGGTATTTATGTTGGTAGGTTGAGCTTCAATAGAAGGTGATTCTTCATCTATAGTAGATGGATCTACAATTTCTTGGATTTTTGCATAAGGAACTTGTGATGATAGGGGAGGTATGAACCAACTCCATAAGTGTAATCTTATAAGGCATAAAGTTAAGTTATTCATGAAAGTTCAAATGATATTTAGAAGAAGAACCAACATGAGGATTAAGAGGTAAAGTATATTTGGATGGAATAGATGTGGTTGGAGGTTTAAAAGGAGGTGGTTCTTCATGGGATTTTGAAGATAGATTAGTGGTTTTAGTATCTTTTACAAGTTGTTATTCTAAATATGACTTCTTAGATTTGGTAATAGGATCTTTGTGGGATAGCTTACAATGATAATTAACCTTATCAGTGTTAAAATATTGAGAATTGTTATAATATTGGTCATAATCAACATTAATGACACAAACATCATTGGTATTTAGTTGATTATTTGAAATAGATTTTTGGTTATTTGAGCTAAAATATTTAGAAACCTATCATTTTTAAGTATTAGTGTACTTTTGATGACAAAGGTTGATCATAACATCATGATTGAATGAATCACCAAGCATATAAGAGACAATAAATTTAGTGAACCCTCTACAAGATTCAAGGGAGTGACCAATGTCAACATGAAACCAAAAAAATAGATTATGTTGGCATGAAACCAATAAAATAGATTAGGATCATACCACTTAGGAGGATTATTAGGATAGGTGAAAGGCTTAGAGGGTGGTAAAAATTGTTTCAATTGCTATACCAAGAGAGGTGTGTGAGAAGGTGAAGGAATATTGGCTTGGGTAACTCTTGGTTTGGTTTATGGAGTATTACTAGTGATATAATTAGTATATGTTTGAAATCCTCCTTTAAGAAGTTTAGGATTAGGTTCAAATTGATTCATAAGAAAGTCTTGATGTTTAGCTTGATCAAGAGTTTAATTAAGTGTTTGGGGAGCAAAAGTTCAACCTTATATTGAAGAGGAGTCAAAGCATTATAAAGAGTTTTAAAAAGTTATCATCAGTCATGTTATGGTCAGGTTTAAGGGCCAATGATTTCCATATTTTGATCAAATCATGAACTGATAGAGATTACTTAGCATTGATGAAGTGGCAAAGACGATTTTTAGGAAGATCATTATGCTGAAATTATTTAACTAAAGGATTAGCCAAATATTCAAGATACCAAATAGAATGTTGGGGAAATTGGTTGTGCCATTCTAATACATCACTAGTGAAAGTTTTGATGAAGATTTTAGTTGCAGTAAAGGTATTAGTTTGGATCCATTCTTTGTAAATATTTCCAAAGGATTTGATAAATGAGGCTAGATCTTTAAACCCATCATACTTAATAGTTGGACATATGTCACCAATATCATTGGAGATAATAACAGTAGATAAAGGCTTATTTTTAATATTTTGAAGCATTTTGTTATTCATTATAGGTTGAGGAATAATATTACTAGAGGCATATCTAAGAGGTGAAGGAATATAATTAGGATTAGCTTGAGGATGGATAGGTAGAGGTTGATTAGCCATATTAATCAAATGATGTTGGAGTTGCATCATTTGATTAGTGTTAAAATTTTACATTATGTTCTTTTGATATATAACTTGGGCAAGTAATTTAGTTGTATCAATAGGTGGGTTGGTGTTAGTAAGAGTGCTCCATAAACTAGTATTAGGGGGAGGGTCATTAGAAGATAGATTTTTAGTGGAAAAATTGATTAAACTTGTGTCAATTAATCCCACATTAGTTTGAATGTTTTGAATATGAGAAGTATCTTGATAGGTATAGAAAAGTTTAAACTCATCAACTTTATCTTGAGGTGTGATTTTTAGCATGTTACAATTTATAGATAAAGGAGGAGAAGAGGCACCCCAAGAGTGATAGTTCTCTTGGGAAGAAAAGAGAGGGAGAAATTAACATCCCATATAGTATATAAAAGGATTCAAACTATCTAAGAATATTCTAATATGGGACTTCATGATGACTAAAGAGAAATGAAAAAAAATGCTAAAAAGGAAAAACAAAAAACTAAATCGGTAGATAGGAAAGGCAGAAAGAGTATAGAGTTCACTAGGTTGACCTAGTATAGAAAATAGGGGTTGTAAATTGTACAAAGTCAATTAGGTCAACCTAACATAGAAACTAGAGGCTATAAAAGTGTATAGATTCAATAGGATAGAGAAAAACAAATATTTTGTAAGAGACCATGTCAACAAAAATGACTATGTACTGAAACAAGAAATTTTTTACAAGTACTTAAGAAAGAAAAAATGAAGGAAAACACATAATCAATTAGATCAATGAGGTTGATATAATTGAGGCACACAACATAAAACCTTGAACCAATGTTGGCCAATGCAATTTTTTACAATATAACATATAATTGACCAAAGAACAAGAAATCAACTTGGAAAGTAAAATAAAAATAAGTGGTCAACCTAAATGTTTGTTAGATTATTAGAATATAATTTTAGATGTGATAATAAGTTGGTTATAAGCACGAAACTAGAAAGAAATATAAGGATGGTTTCATGATGTTTGGGCTGAAAGGGATCTATATTGTCAATGATACTAGCTTGGTATTAGGGCCTACCCTCTCACTTCACACACTACATTGATAAATGTGTCACGTGCTTATCTAAAATATACCATTAACCATGTGTTTATACTTGGATAGAAAACCAAGTTGGCTTTCCCCTTGGTGATGAAATCCAAGTACTTAGGCCTTGGGTAGACAATTGTTAAAGTCCATTTTAAGATTTTGTTATTTGGTGGTGTGTGCATAAAAGAGAAAATAGTGAAAATAAATGGTATATTTAAAACCTAATTATACTATGTGATATATTCTAAGCATAAAATTAAAAAAATATATGCAATTTTAAGCTAATTACTAGCATATAAGGGTTAATTCCAACTTTGAAACACAATACAGTGTCAATTCAGTTCATAGTGTATATAGAGAATACAAAATAGGGTCAGTAGTGTCACCTCTATATTATGGAAGAAATTGTCTAAAAATGAACTATTTCAGCATAATTTACATAGCTCTCCAAATAAAACACAATATATAGAACTACATAAATAAGGTCAACCTAGTTGATTATATAGGGGTAGTTTTAAAGACAATAAACTATGAAAAATAGACCTATAAGGAAAGATAAAGGAGGGTAAAAAGGAACCTTGGTAAGTTGGAGTATGTGTAGAAGTGATATTTCTATTGAAAAAAAAATATTAATACTTTCAAAATTTTCTAACTATGTCTATCGGGTCAACCTAGCTTTACAAATCTTGTTATTGAAAACATAAAAAAGTGTACTATGTCAACTAGGTCATCCTAGTAGGCTGAACTAGATGTCTAAAAATTTATGGGGTTGACTAGGTCGACCTAATAGTCTAAACTAGATGTTTGAAATATTGAAAACCTATAATGCATCTATTAGGTTTACTTAGTATGCTAAACTTGAAGAACTTGCATAGATAGAATAGAGTTGTATTGATGTGACTATGTGTTAAACCTATGCATAGAAGTTAGTACTATGTTGATACAGTCAACCCAACATCACAAATATATAAAAAATAAAATTATAACATAATGAAATAATTTAAATAAACTTTATAAGGGATAGATTCACATCAGGTTCACTAGAATGTATGCAATCAAAACTACATCATGTCTATAAATCAAACTTAGCTTTAAGAAGATAGATCATATCATACACTCCCAATTAGGGACACATTTGTTAAGTGATAACATGACTAATATAGATATCCTCTACACCTTATTAGGATATCTCTTATATAAAGCTTCTAGTCAAGAAAAATCATGCGATAACCCTAAGGGAGTCCTAGGTTTGATATTTTCACTAATCTAATAATAAGTAAATTAAATTTAATCTAGTGCTCACCAAAGCTTGTGGCATAACATGATGGGTTAGTAAATAAATAAACATGCATAAGGTAATATTAATTAATCTAAGTATGATTAAGACCTTAATGCATGGATGAAGAAGAGAAATATTATTTGAACCCAATATGTATGCTACTTCTATCTACTATAGATAGGAGCAAAGTTAGAGAATACTTACCTAAATGATGAACCTATCGAGACTCAAACTCTTCCTTGGGTAAAATAGCTTCAAAAGAGGTTGTTTTTATTCGTAAGGATCAACAAGAAATGCCAAATCATCTAAATTTTTTTCACAAGACTAGTTTCTCTAAGTATAAACCCTAAGCTAAGACTCCTCAAGTAGAATGGTGGAAGATTAGATTGTAAATAAGTGCAAGTGAATAATAAATCTTGATTGCTTATGAAATAATGATGAAATGATGTGTGTGTGTGTGTGTGTGTGTGTGTGTGTGTGTGTTTGTGTGTGTGTGTGTGTGTGTGTGTGTGTGTGTGTGTGTGTGTGTGTGTGTGTGTGTGTGTGTGTGTGTGTGTGTGTGTGTGTGTGTGTGTGTGTGTGTGTGTGTGTGTGTGTGTGTGTGTGTGTGTGTGTGTGTGTGTGTGTGCATGCGCACGTGCACATGTGTGTGTGTATTTAATCCTAAACCTTTCCAAAAATATTGGCCAATAATGTTGACCTAGATGTCCTAACACAATTTTGGGTAATAATTCCCTAGGTCATGAGCTAGGTTAGTGAAGAACCATCCTAATTCTTAAGTCAAAATCACCCAAAATTATATAGGGTTGACCTCGAGTACCTAGTACAATTGAAAGGAAAAGAGGGATGGAAATAGGAAAAATACTGGCAAAGTGTGAAAATGAGGAGTAAAATCTTAGGGAATGATTTTAGGAGATATTTGGATTGGTAAAATATGGTAATAGGGGATAATAATTATATGGAGCACCAATGGTCTTCCCAACATTTTCTTGGTTCACTCTTTAGGGCATGTAGTCAGAGAGATTTGAGTCTTGATGGGTTCCTGCAAGATGTAAAGCATCAATATCTAATAAAAGAGTGAAAATATTATTTGTATACAAAGTGGATTTGTATGGATCATCCACTATGGATCAATTTTTTGAAAACATTGTAAAACAAGATCATAAACTAAAGTCACTAGTATAGGTTAGAGAGAAGTATAATAAAAAGTTTATTACTTCTAAGACACCCTTCAACAAGAAGAACTAGAAATGAAATGGTAATTCCAGGAACTAGTTCAATAATCATAACACAAGATTTAGTAATAATTATATAAATAAGTTACTAAGAGGAAAATTCATATAAGGATTTAAAGGTACAAATTAGGCCAAGAGAAAGGGACATCCAAGAGTATTTTTTACATGTGGAGGAGATAATTATGCCGAAGATTATCCTCAATGGAATATATATGGAAAAATCAAGAACACGCCCTCTTTGTCATAATAGGTAACCTTCCAACAACACATCCATGAAATAGTGAATAATAAACAAGATAAATTTCAAGCCTCTCCTATAAAATTATTAAGTATTCTATTTGGAAATCCAATTATTATTTTCATTGATACTAGAGCTATTGAGTGATTTATTTCTCCTATAATGATGAGTAAATTATCTATAAAAGTTGGTTTTAAAGAAAATGCATGGTCAGTATAGTATGAGAATGAATCCAAGGTCAAGGTTAAAAGATGTCTTGTTGAGGTATAAACCAATCCCTATGGTTGTTGATATATTTGAAGCACCACTAGGGTCATAGGATGTCATCCTAGGAGTGAATTGGTTTTCTAGGCATAAATCCAAAGTTAATTATTTCCTTAAAAATATTGATTGTCTAGATGATTTAGGAAACCAATCCCAAATACAATGAAATTAGATACAGTTAAAGTTCATGTATATTTCAGCCATCTAATTAAATAAAGCTCATCATAAGGGATGTTAAGCATTCCTAATAAAAAAGGATTAAGTTTTTAAAGCAAAGGAATCCACCATGGAAGATTATCCCTTTCTACAATAATTTAATTATGTTTTTATAGAAGAATTTTCAAGGTTTCCTCTTAAAATGAAATTTGATATCACTATTGATATCAGTCTAGGGTTATAAACATAGTCTAAGGTACCTTACACAATGAAAACAACATAGCTAGTTGAGTTAAAGGCACAAATACAAGAGAAGTTGGGCAAAGGTTTGATTAGGACAAGTCTTTCACTATGGGGTGCACCTGTAGTCTTTGTTAAGAAGGATGGAAACCTTCACCTATTCATCAATTATCCCATGCTTAACAAGGTAATAATTAAGAACAAGTATCCATTTCCTCACATTTTTTATCTTTTTGATCAAATATGTGGTGATAAACTATTTTAAAATATTGATCTTTTTTTAAGATATCATTAGTTGAGGATTAAAGAGGCATATATTTTTAAAATAGCTTTTATAAATTATTATGGGCATTATAAATTCATATTACTTCCTTTTGGATTAATGAACAAACCAAAAACTTTCATAAATCTCATGAACAATGTGTTCATATATTACCTTAATCATTTTGTGTTGGGATTTTTGGATGACATCCTCATCTATTCTTAGAGTGAGGAAGATCATGTTGAGAACTTGATACTAGTGTTGCAATGGTTGTAAAAATAAAAGCTTTATGGTAAGTTTTCCAAGTGTGATTATTTGAAATAAGAGTATAGTAATTAGGACACATCATATCCATAGAGGTATTTTCAATAGATTCAACTAATATTAAGTCCATCATGCCTTGGTCGGCATCCAAAAATGTGCACAGGGTGTGTAGTTTCATGGAATTAACAAGGTAATATAGGAAATTTGTACCAAATTTATCCAAGATAGCTAACCCAATTATCTCTCTCTAGTGAAAGGAAAAACATTTTATGTGGTCAAACAAATGTGAATAAGCCTTTTAGGTTCTAAAACAAAGGCTTAATTCTGTACTAGTGTTATGGATTCTAGATTCCAATGGTCATTTTTCAATTATAATAGATGCTTTAAGGGATTATATAAGGGGAGTTATTATGTAAGATGGTTCATTTTAAACCTATGAATCTAGGAAACTAAATACTTATGAGGTAAATTATACTCCTCATGATCTTTAAATTTCTATTATACTTCATGCCTTATAGGCTTGGAGGAATTATTTTTAGGGTAAACCATTTGAGCTTAAGATTGATAACTTAGGTCTTAAGTATATTTTCACCCAACCCAAAATCAATGTTCATTAGAGGTGGTGGCTATAATTTCTATTATATTATGATTTTGATATAAATTACATTAATGGAATGTAAAATAAAGTTTAATATTTCCTTATCCATATAATATACATTTTATCTTTGAATACACTTAGGAGTACCTTCTAAGGCTAGGTAGTAAAATTCTTGCTTGGCGATGATTTATATGAATAGTTCAGAAACATTTGGGTGTAAACTCTCAAGACCATAGATATAAATGTTTTTAGTTTGAGAATAATGGAATTTTAAAGTTCAATGGTATGATATATGTTCCTAATAATGAAAATTTAAGAAATATTATGCTAATGAAATTGCACAATTCTCCACATTAAAACATCTTGGAGTGACTAAGCTAGTATCAGAGTTTAAATTTTTATATCTCTATAAAGGAATTAAAAAGGATGCATATGATTTCATATATATATATATGCATATAGCTTCAATGAGTTAAGGATGAACACGTTCATCCAACTAGGTTATTGTACCAACATTTTGTACTTGAGTGGAAATGGGATGTTGTTAGTATAGATTTTATCTAAGGTTTACCTAATCCCAGGAATCATCATGATATGATATTGGTAGTTGTGGATAAAATAACCAAGGTATCTATTTTTATTCATGGTAATATAATCAATTATAAACCTATGCTTTCTTAGAGGTTTGTTAAATACATTTATAGGTTGTATGGGTTTCTTGAAAATATTATTACAAATAGGGACCCTAAAATGACTTCTAAGTTTTGTTAAACTTTAAATTCAACATTAGGAACTCAGGTAAATTTTAGTAAGATTACCATCTATAAATTTATTGGAAAATAGAGAGAATAAATCAAATATTAGAGTATATTATGAGGATATGTTGTATGGACCAACAATAATAATGGGAAGAGTACATAATATTGGCTGAGTTTGCTTACAATAAATCATACCAAACAACTATTAAAATGGATCCTTTTAAAGCATTATATGGTAAGAGGTACAGAACACCAATAATTTGGGACAAGATAGAAGATAGAGTGGGTTTTATACCTGATATGCTTTCTAAAATGCAAGAGAAGGTAAAATTAATAAGGTAAATATTCACTGAAGACAATGATAGGTAGACATGTTATGTTGATCTAAAAAGAATAAAAATGTAGTTCTTAGTTGGGGATAAAGTTTTAAAGTGGGTTAAACCTAAAAATAGTGTAATAAATTTTGGTAAATCAATAAATTTCTCACCTAAATATGTGGGACCTTTTGAGTTTCTATAAGTGGTTAATCCTATAGGTTATAGGCTTGTATTTACACTAACTCTAGTAACAAATGCATGATGTTTTTCATGTTTTATATATTAAAAAGTATATTTTTGATCCTACACATGTTTGGGATTGGAATTCATTATAGGTTTAGGATCCAAGGGTGGTCATAGTAGAACCAATCAGAATATTGATACTCTGAAGCTTAGCTTGTGCAATAGATAAGTATCAAAGTGCAAGGTATAGTGGGACCAATATTCTAAGGATAATACTACATGGGAGGACTATGAAGAGTTTTTGAGGTTGTTTCCTCATTTTTTTACATGACATTTCTACTAAACATTATTTATTTATTGCTAGACATTAATTATATTTTTTTAAACTTTATTTTATTTCAAAATTATTGCTTGAAATAAATATTACCAAGATGATGACTAGTTTTAGGGGGAGGATGTCACATCTAATTTTCCCTATGTATTATTTAAATCATTAATTAGTATATTATGTGGATAATGATTATCAAATATGTTGTTTATTTTGAGCTGGATTTGTATATGTTGTTTGGATCATAGATATATTACCTAATTACATGATCAATATCTATATAGATAGTTGTTGCATATGTTTTGTTATGATTATGATTAATATTTTTGTAGATTAATAGAATTAAATATCTCATTAAGGATATATGTTGATTATTATCATGATTCAGGCTAACTACCAGTTTGTTTTTTGAGGTGAATGTAGAACTATTTTACCCTCACATGTGGTTCAAAGGGAGAGTATCATCAAAGGAGGGGGCATAGATATTGAAAATGGGGATTGAGAGAGATAGATCCAATGACCTATGCATATACCATTATCATTTATTTAGAATGAAATAAATAATGCTTGCATTTAATTTTCTAAAACCTTGTTTGCCTTGATTTCATTAATTCATAACTTGCATATGTACACTAGCCCTTTAATGATTTATAATGTCTTTCACTATATATTAGATATAAATACAAATTCATTTATTTGGTTGGTTTGTATATATATCTCATTGGTTTTTTGGTTGTATTCACATAGAGATATAACTTGTATTAGGTTAGGGAATTTGATTATATATACCTACTTTTATTTGAATCTATGACTACTTATGGGCTGAAAAGATTACTTATCTTATTTATCGATTTCAAGGGTTTAGATGGCATTACCATTCTAATGGAAAATCACAAGGTCTAATAGAAGAAAAATAACCCCATTTAAAGAAAATTTACTTAAAGCATTTCTTACAAGCTTAATACATTAAAAGGTATTTAGGGGTAAAATACCCCTCAATGTAAATTGTTTTAGTTCTTACTTCAAATTTTTGCACTTGATAAGATATTGGTATACTTAATAAAGTGGATAAAAATCTAGGGTTGTGTTTGGAAGATTCATGATACTTTTATTATGATGTTCCATTGACAAAAAGGAAAAATGACTCAAATTAGGGTTTTATTTTTTATTATAATTTTTATTTTGAGGGTTTAATTTATCAATAATGAAGATAGATTATGTGGTTGCCATGCCTATATGTGCAAATTGAATTACAAGTTACAAAAAATGGTATTGGAGTGACGCATTGATGAGAAATATTTTCATGACGAAAATGATGGTGGAAATATTGGGAAGAAATGGGTTTATAGAGAGAATACATGAATGGTGGAAGAGAATAAATAAGAAGATGAGGAAAATAAAAAAGGCATCATCATCATCATCATCATATGATATAATAAAGAAAGCAAGGAGGAAGCTCGACTATTATAAAAGATAAGATTTTTTCAAGATTTGCTTAAATACTAGGTCAGTTGCTTTTATTATTTTTTTATAGGAAAGAGATTATGGGGTTTTGAGTATGATTTTTGTTTCATTGTAATAAATAATATTTGACATATATCTTAGAAAAAACCCTAGACTACTAATTTTATAGACCTGAGAATGGGGTTTAAATACCACTCTTAGGCCTATAAAATTGGGGGTCAAGCTGCATTTATTAAAGATCTAGTATGTGTTTCCATATATGATTACTTTGGAATCAAACTTTGCATATTTAGAGTCATATTCCTAAAAAATTAATATTTACAGATTTGGGTTTTTATTATATTCATTGTCATTGTATACCTATATCGACTATCTAATGGATAAACTTGAAATATATTAATGAAAATTCAAAAAAAGAACTTGTTTATGTCTTAGGGACTCATTCCCAGATTTAATTCTCGTGTTTATCAACTATCTAATGGATAAACTTGAAATATATATATATATGATAGTGAATAAAGAGAATTAAATCTGGGCATGAGTCCCTAAGACATAAACAACTTCTTTTTTTGAATTTCATTAATATATTTCAAGTTTATCCATTAGATAGTCGATATACCTCATATATATATATATATATATATATATATATATATATATATATATATATATTAGAGGTATATTTATATTTATACACTTGATTCAACCCATGTTGTAACCATACTTATAACAATGTATAAGTTGTAGATGGTATGTCTTGATGGATTTCTTATTTATGGAAATCCTAGTTCACCTATAGAGAGTCACGTGACTCATAATAGAATAAATCCTTATACTCATACATATAAGTCAGGTACAAATTTGAATAAAAATTATAAATGTAGGTGAAGTAAAGAACCTAAAGTTTTATAAGCAACTTATAACATGTCTTAATCATTATCTTTGGAGATTTGGATAATTGGAAAGAGATGAAGATAAATAATATAAATTTATTTTAATATATTTATAATATGAATGTATTTTTGTATATACAAGTTTATAGCTTTATATTTTCAAGAGGTAATGTTAATAGATCTGAGTAGGATTATCTTGTGAATTTGAGGTCTATGCATGAATATTAAAATATTCCTTTTCAAAAGTAATAATTAGTTAATATCCTGGGTATAGGTGTATAACAAAGTGGTAAACATTTGAAGGATTAAACAATGTCTATCTCTTGGTAGGATGAAAAAGGAAACATGAACAAAAAGGTCTACAATCTTGAAGATCTAAATTAGGATTGAAAAAGAAAGCTCAAAGCCTTCAAAGTGAAATTGATGTATATGGAAAGGAACATGTCTAATCTTATCAAGGAATGGAATGATTTGAAACATGAGACTAACCAAATCAAGAAGGATTTGGACAATGAAAAGGAAACTAAAATTCCCCTGATTGAGAAGGACAATAACTAGGAAAATGAATCAGAAGCTACTAAAGACCTTCTACCAACACGAAAGGCTAAAAAGACCCCTCCGCAGAAGACCAAATAAGCCCCTCTTGAAGGACCACGTAGTCAAACCTATGAAAGGAAGATGTAAGAAGTGATAAAGTAAAAATACAAGTTGAGCTATGGAGAACTCTTTATGTCTATTTAGTTCTTGGTTTTAATCAATTTTTTACTAGTTTATCATTATTTATAGTTTATATTGTTTTTTTATGATGGAATTTTACATTATATAGCCTGTAGTGGCTTAGTTTCTTGACTTTGGGTCCCACTTTTTTGTTCAAACTTGGTGGTTGTTGGTACTTGTAAAAATAACCTTATTTACCCATTCTAATAAAAAAATATTTTGGTAGTAGGATTTTTAAAATAAATAGTTATTTTTAGAAACCTGGGTGTGTCAATTCAAGGGTATGATGAATAATGTATACATATGTATATTTATATGGAAAAGATAAAGTTAAATTTAGTAAGTTTAAGTATATAAATAAGTCTTAAGTTATTTTATTTATTTATGGGTTGATAATATATAATGTTTTTGAGTTTCATAAACATCTTAATTTAGAAAAGGATTAGTATTTATAGGTTAAAATATAGACACCATGTCATATATACGAGCTATAATTGTCTAGTGGTGAGTTTATATGGAAATATATGAATATCATCTATCAATAGAGTAAAAATGATAATCTCAAGTTTTTGATTGGTATTGTATATATATAGGATAGAACTATAAAATAGATGTTCTTTTTTAGACTTCTATAATAGAGTGATGGTTATTTTAAATATACAATTTATGAAGACTTTGTATGCGAAATGTGATTTGAATATCACCTAGAACTATTATATTTTACTTATAATCTAAGAGTATGATGTTATAAAAAAATTAAAATTTGTAGAAATGATAGCTATAGAGACTTTCTCAGATGATGATTACTCAAGTATCTTAGAATCTTTTGTTGGCAATGTATTTATTGTCATTATATATTTGAGGTAAAAATGGTTTGGAAAAGAGATGTTATTATTATTTTAAATTTAATGTACATGTATATTATGAAACTAATTGGATTGCATAGGGTTTATTATTGGTTGTTGATTAATATTAGCTATGCATACTTTCATAAATGAGAAATATTTTAGAAAGATATGTTTGAGAAAAAAACATATAACAACTAGATTATTTTTATAGTCTAATAAACATATCTATTATAGAATAAATTACATTGATAAATATTTGATGTTATCTTAATGTTAAGTGACTAGAATCATTTGGATTATTGATTATTTTCATCAGTTAATATTGCATAAGCATTATATTTTTCTATATTTTGATCTTTATTGTAGATAGTATTGAGATACACATATGAGTATGCTAGTGGGTAACTCATATATGTACCCCCTTTTATCAAGTAAGTATTAATTTAATAGTAGAGAGCTCTATGTGAGTGAAAATGACTCAAATGCATAAATCTAAAATTTTGTAATGAAAGCTTTGGCCAAAGTAATGTTATAGCTAAGACATTATCATTTCACCGTACTTCTAGATTAAATGTATTTACTAATATAATTTAGATAGAGGAATGGATTACATGGTCTATTTGATTATTTCATATAATAGTGTTAGTACATGCACAAGTTCTAGTTCTTTATCAATATCTGCACTATTTTTATTTTCCCCTCCATGAAGGGTAGGGTCATTCCTAGTGGGGAAGTGTGGATGATACCATTGGTATTTTTTTAGAGGTAAATGACTCAAATGATGATCACTTTCTATTAGATGATTTAACCAGATGGGATTATACTCAGATTATGTTGTGTATTATGGATATTTCTAGTAGATAATTTGTATTTTTGTACTTCCTGTTATGTATATTTGATAGCGTACTATATTGTAATATGGATAGATATTAAACACAATAGTTGATGTGTATTTGAATATTATTCTAAAAATGTAAAAAATAGTGGTTTCAAGAAAATTTATGAATAATTTATTATTTACATACATATTGGATATACATTCTAGTCTATTGATTGATAATTATCTAGTTTAATTCTTGAGTACTAAAAGGATTTGATTTAGAGAATGGTATATAATTGTTTTAATGTTTATTTATTTTAATTCATTTAGTTTTAAAGTACTAAAAAAATAGATGTAATTAATCTAACAAGTAATTACTTTTGAAAAACAAATTGCATAACTAATGGTTATCCTAGTGTGGTCTAACAAAGTGGAAGTCTGCATAAGGGGAGGGGGATGTAAGTTACCTATTTTGTATAGTGCTCATATTTGATAATTGGTGATTATAAGATTATTTATATTTATAATTAGATTCTAGATTTATGTTATTATCCACATCTTGTTGAGCCATGCAAGGATTTTAAGGAGACTTATCATGTGTTGAGACCATGAGAAAGACCTATTATCAATCATTTCTAAATTTCATACTTATGAACTAAAAATATTTGAAATTCCTTTATGTAATGATGTAATATGGAATCTAATTGTCCCTATGAGATATTGATTAAAATATTTTGAATCATTTCTCATTAATCTATATATTGTAAATATAGGTGTATGATGTTATGTGAATATATCTATGTGAATACTTGTATTCCTTGGTATGTGGGCTATTAAAAATTTATTAAGTGTCCTTATTTTGATTAAATTTTGTATATTTGGCTATCAAGTTAGAGGAATTATATGTGTGCATAAAGTGTACAAGAACAAGGAATGACCAATGAAGGAATGAGACTATGCAAGGAATGGTTATATCACTAAACATCTTCAAACTTTTAACACTTATTAAACTAACATATTAGTTGATTGTATAGATGTTATTCACCCTCTCTTTTAGACTTAGTGTGTTGTATAAGTGGCCAAATTTTAAGTTTAATTGGTGAAACTTGTTGTATCCTCACCTAAATATCTTATAGAATGAGTAACCAACATCCAGAATTTCTAGTGGTTGATTGATAGATTTATCCATTAATTACATATATATTGAGCCAAGAAAAAGGTGAGTTAGTCTACAAAACAATCCTAAAAGTCTGTAAAGCCTCCCTACACCATTATTGACATGGAAAGTAATGTCACTTAATGAGACATGACATGGTGAATGGAGGTGGTTGGTCAATTATTTGATGTCTTTATGTATAAGTCAAGCTTTCCATTTAGGGGGATTTTTAGAAGACTTTTGGACTTGTTTCCATTATGAAAAAGAATAGTCTGAGTAAAATAGAGAAGAAGGAAGAACAAAAAGTAGGAAGAGTTGGTTAGGAGATCCAAGCCTTTAAAATACTAGAGCGTAGTTCCCTATAGGTATTGGGATCAATATATTGGCTTATATATAATTGATTATAACTTATGTTATTTGAAAGAAATTGTTTATGTTTCTATTTGATTAATCTATTATTATATGATGAATAAGACCACTTAGTTTATTATGTCTATATTCTTATATTTACATGGATGTGTATTGGTTTCCATGTATTTCTTACCCATTTGAGGTCCTTGAAGATGTTTTCTATCTCTTATTTGACTAGAATTTTTTATCTTTATTATTGAGATGTGTATAGTTATAGTAACAATATGAAGTGGATTTGACTAAGCAATACCTTTCATGGTGGTATATTGTTAAGCCCTCCTATGTTGGGCATGGTGGCATATTTCTTAACCCTCACATAAAAGGTGATGGTGTTATATTTTTAATCTCTCCCATGTAAGTCATGTTGGTATATTGTTTAACCCTCCCATGACTACTGGATGGAAGCAACTATGTGAGGCATCCTTGTGTTATCTAGTCTAACAACAATCTTATGTTATAATGTGTTTTCTTCTTGTCAATTTTATTTATGAAATTATTATATTCACTTGAATGATAATTTGAGTGCTTATCTATTTTATATTTGGTATTAGGAGTCTTCTTGGGTAATAAGTGGGAATATTACTATAGGTTTGTCCATAACCATTCTCTTATGTTTTTGTCACCCTTGATTTAGATACCCAAACTTTTCCTTATAATGATGTAAACATGCTCAGAGTTGGGAGTCTCAATATTAGGGGTGCATGTATAAATTAATTAATGATGGAAAATGGTTAGGAGGTGATCCTACCTTAAAATTGAATATAGATGCTTTGGAATGGACAAGGACCATTTTTTAATACTAATTATTCTTACATGCTTAAATTAGGCCTAGAGTTGTGCCTCATGCTTAGGTAATAGATGAATTAAATATTATGAATTAACTATGTTAATAATAATCATGTCTACTTGTAATAATATTTTGAAAGTTACTCTTTTGTGTATTGACCTAAAAATGGGTGATAAGTTCTATTATCTACATTTTGAAACTAGTTTATAAACTAGGATGTAAATATCTAGTATATACTATAAATGTAGATCCTTTCTGAATGGATTGATTATTGTAATAGAATATCCTTATGGTGTATGCATTTATTTATAAAATGACAATGTGATTCACTTGATTAAATACTTGATAAGATCATCCTATAAAATATACACTATTTCACTTCATATATTCTATTATGATTTATCTTAATAGGTCAAGCCTGTTTATATATAAGAACTTAAATAAATGACTCTATGATTTTTATTTGGAGTAACAATATAGCTTGACTATATAACCTAAATAATGATGATATTTTGATAAAGTTTGTCTTGTGTAGGGGATCCTTGATTAAAACATTTGAGTAAACTATCTGGTATAAAAATTTCATATGAAAATACAAGCTAATATAAAAGAGAATTATAAAAGAGCTAGGAGCCATTGTTATAAAAATAACGAGGCATGTAAACCTTTAGGTTTGACTAAGGTCACCCTAGAAAGGATTAATTAATGAAAGAAAAGGATTATGATGACTTAGCTAAGATTTTTTACTTTTACCTTTCTAGTAAATTTATTGATTTTTCTCTTATCTTCGATATAATAGAATGGGTTAAAGTTATAATGCTAGGAATATTGTCTCATTATGAATAGACTAGCCAACTCACATATTTGAGTAGATCCTTAAAAAATATTTCTAAGTTTAGCTTACCTTGTAGTTTTTAAAATCAATTAAAGCAATGGGAATATTGGTTTAGAGTTGAGAAATTGATTTAAGCCCTAATACCTTCTCATGTTGTTTTATTTTAATCATTTTATGTGAATGTAGGATCTATATCTTACTTGAGTTTATTTTATGGATGTAGGATTAGATATGGAAATGTTAATGGAAGACATGCACTTACAGGTGTATTTAGCCTTGTCTTAGCCTATTTGCATTCATCAAATAAATCTTTATATTTCACTTAATTTTTGCCTTAGTAAAATTTATATGTCAACTAAATCTTTCATTTATTTATTTCCTTAACCATTTATTCCTTTGGCCTATTTTAGTCAATTTTTACCTTAGTTATATATTATTTTGGCTTTTTCAGTTGTATTTTGCCTTAGTCAGTTTTTTATTTTAAAATTTGGATGAATGATGCCATGTGACATCATTTTAATGGTTTAATAAGCTATCAAGGTTTTTAAACCTCTATTACATATGGTGTTATGTGATGCTTCCAAGTAGAAACATCTCAGGGACTTAGAACCTCATAAGGTTTTCTTTGGTTTAAAGGACATAAAGTCCTATGATGATACTAGGTGGTAGCATTTTGGGGATTCTAAACCTTGGGGGATTATGAGGCCATGATAAGCCCCTTAATGATTTTGAGGGCATAAGGACCCATGATTTTTCCAAGTGGCAACAACCTATTACTCAAAATTTGTGTTGAGCCTAAGGGCATGTGAACTTACCACATGGAATGACCACAACCCAAAGTGAGTTTAGACATGAATTAAAACTAAAGGGGCCATTTTTTTCTTAACTATGTTAATATTGGATCAAGGTTAAAATTTATGGCCAAACTAATGATTTGGCATAATAAACATTGAATTAATATAACAAATGGATTATTTAGCATTCATGACTAAGCTTCAAAATTCTTTGACTTCTTGTCCTATGACATGTGATTATTAAATATTTATTTAGTGGTTAACAAGAAGAAAAGATAGGAATTTATGCACATGCTTATTATTATTTGGTCTAATTTCACACTTGATGGTGTAATTACATCTATTTTTATGAGAAAAATAAAATGGGTATGACACATTTAGAGAAACCTTCTCAGACTCTTATGTCTTATCATTCATTATGATAAAAAACATATGACAACCTTTTTGTATGATAAAATTGATCTATAATTTGGAAATAATCTAAATGGAAATGAGTATCTTGACCCAAAATATCACCCTAATATTCCCAAGGTAATTGACACACTTGATAAACTTGCCATGGAAATCTAACTAAGATTTATGATCCATAAGCCAATTGATTCCCAAGACAACTCTATACATCCCTAAGGGTATAATATGAAAATACATAGTCTTGTAGAAGAGAATAAGTTATAGAACACAAATTATTACTAAGGAACTAATGAAATTCTTGGACCTTAAGGCCAACTTGAATTCCCCACTCTCCAAATGCCTAATAGCCACTAGCCCACAACAATCTAAAATAAAAGGGGAAATAAGGGATTTTAAAACTCTAGATTCAAATAATACTATGATAAAACTACTATTAATCATACCTATGATATCAATGACCATCTCCTAGTGCTAAGCTTGGTGGTCATCCACTATTACACAAATCTTATGTCCTCAACCCACATCACCCATGGTTTGTTCTAACATCTGAGGATTTTGTATATTAGTAGCTAATGTTCCTTGAGGAAATAACATGTAAAGTGATAAAGAGATCCACACATAAAACACACACCTCTATAATACTCTCTCTAATTGGGTTTTGATTGATCTTATACTAGTTGATGTTTTTAAACTTGATGGTCTCACCCATACCAAATATTGTGATTATGCATGTTTAATATATTATCGGTATTGATATATATCATAAATATGACCTAGATGATATATATCATACTATATTCTATTGTATCCAAGGAAAAAATTATTACTCTTTTGATATTAATATTGATGTTGAAGGGGTCTATTATTAGATTGGGTTAGACTTTAACCTCCTCTAGGTATAGGTTGTGCACTATGTGAACTTGAATCATGTTGTGATTGCATATTACCCCAAAATTTCTCTTAGGCATCTTACGTCTTTCCTTTAGACTCCTCATCTAGGTAGGCATTTTATACTATGGTTATTAAGGACATGCAAGATATAATGCATATTTCACTAGCTAACTCATAATTTAGGCCTCTAATGAACCTATTCACCTAGATAGTCTCATTTCTGTATCTTGATACATATTTGATTAAGTCAACAAAACAACATTCATATTTTTCCATTATGCCACTCCCTTATTATAGATCATGAAAATCATGTACCTTCTTTTGATCATAATGAGAGGATAAGTAGCATTCTCTAAAATTATACTTAAATAGTTATGAAGTGAGGGAAATAGGTGTCAAATGGATAATTTTATTCTCTCATTCCCACCACATCTTAGTTATATCTTTAATAAGGTGGGGTTTTAAATGGACCTTCCCATTGGAATCATAACAATAAAATCTAAAACATCCTCACATACTAGATAACCAAGCCTCTACTTCAAATCCCTCTTGAATACCATAAAAAGTATGAGGATGAAGTCTAATAAACTATTTAATTAGGTCTCTAGACATAGGCTTACGAGTGTGGTCTAAGTTTCACCTCTCTCAATGTTCACATTAGTGATGAATCTCACCTTTATCACCCACATAATTATGATGGGATATACCTCAAGACTTCTCTCTCTTTCTCTCAATTGATCTCTACTCACCTTGATAATGTTATGGAGAGTTCCATGCATCCTAATGGATATACTACCCATAATCTATAATATAGGGCATCATGCATCTACTACATGGCCAAAATATTTTGAGTAATATAATTAATCCACTAAAAATTTTCATAGGTCCTCAGGTCCTTAGAGGCAATAAGGGGTTCGGCTTCGTTCAAAGGTCCAAGCCTTCTAGGATTCTATGTTTCAAGATGATACCACCTAGAAGAATATTATATCCTCATGCCTATGGAAGTATTAAGGTTTCCTCAAACTAATGAAAGCCTCCTTAGGATGATACCACTTGGTGGAATCAAATAACCCCATAGGTATTATGGTATTAACTACCCCACTAACTCCCTAGACCACTATAATGATGCCATGTGGCATCATTCAACCAGTTTTCAAAATCAAAATATACTAAGGTGAAATTTGATGAAAAAATCCAAAGCAACAAATGGCTAAGGAATAAATTGACCAATATAAGCCAAAGTGATAAGTGGCTTAGGAAAGTAATAAATTCAAGGAACTAATCAACATACAAATTTGAATAAGGAAAAAATGAAGAAAAATATATAAATTATCTTGATGAATGTGGATAGGCTAAGATAAGGCCAAATATGCCAAAAAGTAGACTAATATAATTAGCATGTTTGAAGAGAAACCTGCATCCCTAAAAAATAATCAACTAAGTTAAATAATCTAAAGTTCACATAATGATTAGATCAAAGAGGCAACAAGGACTACATCAATTTCTCAATACTACAATAATATTTTGATTGGTTTAGTTGATTAGTAGAATCATAAGATAAGCTCAACCTATAAAAACATCTCTTAAAGAGGTACTCAATTGTATGAGTGGACTAGTCTATCCATTAAAAGATAAAACTTCTAGCATTATCACATAGACCCATTTCATTACACCATGGATAAGAGATCAAACAATAAATTTAATAAAAGTAAATTCACATAATCATTGTTTGCTCTTCAAAATCCTCTTATTTCATTAATGCATCCTTTTAAGGGTGATGTTAGTCAAACCTAAATGGTTACATGACTTATTATTTATATAATAATAGAGCCTAATTATGTTATGATTATATTTTAAATTATCTTGTATTATTACATGAAAAGTCTACAGTAGATATCTTACTCAATTAATTTAATCAAATATCTCTTCCATAATACATATGTTTTACTAGAATATCATCAATATTTGGGTTATACAATCAGCTGTATTATTATTCCTAATTACAATCTCACAGTAATTATAATTAATTTCCACTAAAAAATTATTGGTTTAAACCATTAATATATATCACAATAAAATGTAAGAAGAGACACAATGCATATTCCTCAATAGGTTGATCTTATCAAATATTTAAGCAAGTGAATCACATTTTCATTTCATTAATAAATATATACAGTACAAGGAACTTTCCTTACATTCATGAATACCTTCTAAATATATCTTCATTTAGAGTATACATCCTCTGGTTACATCCTATTTTATAAAAGGGTTTCAATAAGTAAATAACATAACTCTTCGATCATAACTAGGTCATTAAACAAAATACTAACTTCCACAAGATTATTCCAAGTAGATAGGTTGCTATTAACATATTAAATGCATGATATATCATTCATATTTTAATATGCATAAGGCACAAATCTAGGCAAAAATTAATAAATGGAAAAACAATAGTCTTAAAAAATGGTCTTTGTCCGCTCCAATCTATCTATAAGCCATATAAAGGTGGGATCACCTCCAAAACCTTTTTCCATCATTAAGCTATTGATCTAGGCACATTCAAGCTCAATATTTATATCTCCAATAATGTCTACATCATGGTGAAGGTAAGTAAGGGTATTTACAACAAGGGTATCAAAACACAAGGCAATGAGTGTGCACAAACATACACTCCTATTCCTAGTTCTTACCTAGGGAGAATCCCAAATCCAAATACAAATTAGATAAGCATTTGAAAAAGCATTATAATGAACTTAACAATTTCTTAAATACAACCAAAAAATAAACCAAGTTTGAGGATGGATAGTTTGAGTATGCCTCACTCAGTCATTTCCATCTAGTATTCATGGGAGGATTAATCAATCTACTAGCATGCCTAACATTTGAGACATTAATAATATTCCACCATGACCTTCATGGAAGGGTTAAGTGATCTACCACTATGCCCAATATATAGGTCTTATCAATCCACCACCATGAAAGGTATTACTCTATAATCCACTTCATATTGCAACTACATATATACACATTTCCTCAATAAATATTCAATTTTAAAGTCACGCAAATATAAATACAAGTATCTCTAAGGCCCTCAAGTGGGAAATAACTACGTGGTGGCCAATGCACATCCATGGAAAAGATAAGAAGATAGATAAAATAAACCAAGTGGTCTTATTCATCATAAAATAATAGATCAATCAAATAGAAAAAGAAGTTATTTCATCCAAAGTACATAATCTATAAATAATTTTTTATAATCTAAGCTATTGACTCTAAGACATTTGGGTACTGTCCTCTAATAGTATAAATCCTTGACTCTCCTAACTAGCTCTTCCTACCCACTACTCTTCCTCCACTTTCTCTTCTACTTAATTTATTCTTTTTGAATTGTCCAAAACTTCCCCCCCAAAAATTCCCTTGAATGGAGAGCTTGAAATCTCCATATATATGTTCTATAATCAGCCAACCACTTCCATTCACCACCCCATCCCTCATTAAGGGATGTTATTTTCCACATCCATAATGGTGTATGCAAACTCTATAGACCTCTATGGTTGTTTCCTAGCCTAAATAACCTTTTAACTGGCTTAAGACACATTTAATTAATGGAAAAATTACCAATCAACCATTATACATTATAAACATTTGTGTACTTAGGTTTCAAGATCTTAAGTCAAGGAGACAATAAGTTTCACTAATCAAACTTAAAATATGGCCACCTATACAACATGATAAATTTGAAAGAGACAAAAAATAACATTTAGAAAATAAACCAATAGGATGGTTAAATAAGTGTTTAAGGTTTGAAGTAAGATATTTAGTGATATAACCATGCTTGGGATAGTCCCGTCCCTTCATTGTCCCTTCACTATTCTTACACACTCCATGAACACATCAAATTATTCTATCCTAACAACCAAATCTACATAATTTAATCAAATTATGGACACTAAATAAATTATAAATAGCCAACATAACAAGGAATAAAAGGACTCACATATATTGATTCACATAGAATCACACACATACATTTGCCTATTTACAAGTTGATGAACAATGATTCAACATAATTTAATCAACATATCACATGGGCATAATCATATTCTATATGGAATATCACCTAAGTAAATTCAAGTTTTTCAAATTACATAAGTAATTAAGACATAATTGATAATAAAAATTTATCATGGTTTGATGTACATCCTGTGCCTACACATACATCTTTCTTCATCTTGATATGATACTTATACTTTGATCTCTTTTATCAAAATTTGATCTTTGATCATTTCTTATCACATAGATACTTTGATTTCTTGAAACCATTTCTCATCTTGATTTCCTTAGGATTTATATGCTTCTTCATGTATATAGCCTCTCTCTCTCTGTTGAATACCTACTACAAATTCAACATTCTTTGTACTCTCTCTCTGAATTGATACATCACCATCATCATCTCAAACAAATCTTCCACCCATTCACTCTCTTAATCTTACTTTAAAATAGATTACTCATATGTCTTTATAGCTTATAAGAGTCATTCATGATCTAAATGTTCGATCACCACATCATGTGTCTCATGGCCATAACCATGCTTATTTTAACTCCCATAGATATACAATCATAATCTTTAATCTCTAATTTTTCACTCTTAATCTAACTAGTCTTTCTTTTATTAGACCTCTTTTCCTTGTATCCCTATTTTAACACAAAGCTCCTAGTTTTGACCAAGATAATGAACTTAAAAACATATTTAGATAATTTTTATGCCCATTGTGACACAAAATTTCATGACATAACTCCTAATGGAAGTACCTTTTCTATCACATTCTTCCTTCCAATTAGGTCTCCATTAGGCCTAGCTCAAAGCCACATTAGGATTTATGTATAAATCAATACTATTTCAACCTAAAACCACCATAATATTATAAAACTCGTCAAAAAACATTAGAATACCAAGATTCATAAGTTTAGACCAGTTTTAATTCTAATTATTCAAGTTTTTATTTTAAAACCCTAGGTTGGTCTACATTTAGGCCTATCCCTGGTTGAGAGGCTAAAAAGTGAAATAAAATGAATTTTTATCTCTTCAAACACTACCAAGATCTATTTGAGGTATTTACCAACTTTTTATATCTTATCTAATAGTTAGGGGTGCTTGATCAATCACAAAATGGCCTTAACAAACAATGTTGCAGAATTATGAGTATGTACAAGACTGTATATGAAAAGTTTTATTGGAATATCACACTTTTTAAATAAATATGAATCTCTAAATGGATAATATGTCTGAGTAGGGTTTTTCCTACCTATATTAACCTTCTCCCATAGTTATATGTTCATGAAAAACCATTTTAATAATTCAACATAGAAATTTCCTTAATTATGTGTATTCTTAGAGGAATGTGTTAGTGAATTTGAGGTTTTTAGATAGATATTGATCTTATAAGTAAAATAATGACTTATAAAGGTCTATACTATCTTATTAAAACCTCTCTAATCTCCAATAAATCTCAACAATCTTCTCAATACCTTGTTATAACTATTCTTTGGGCCGAGTAAACATAGATTTGCTCTCTTTAGGGTTTGTGTAATAGTTTAAGTGGACTCTTCCCTTATAATGGATATATCAACTTCAAAAAATGATAAATATTAACAAGGATACATATATACTTAATTTTTTACTTAAAACCACTAAAAAATCAATCAAAAAACTAGAATACATGCATCACTTACTATGTATTCTTGACTATGTATGGATAGAGTTACATCCTTTTCAAGTGAAATATGTAAGACAAATCAGAATGGTAGATAACTCTGAAATATTTCCACATAGGATAATATTATGATAATTATTTTATATTATTGAGACATAGATATTTTATAAACTACTAAAACAAGATCCTTACTCTTCCATATTCATCAAAATAACTCATTACAAACACTCATACAATAAAATTAGACATATTTCTTAGGTTCTTGGTTTATTTATTGATATTCATTAAATCTTCCTCACACCTATTCAGCATAAAAACCTAATAATAAACTTATTCTAGCTTTATAAATGCAATCTCAACCTCTTTATTAATCCAAACATGAAAAGTAGCTTCTTCTTTATGTCAATTCCCATGTTGAATGGTAGTTACCAATGTTGGATTCTTGATTTTACATTGTTTTTTCCATCTATTTCATGTTAGGACACCTTAAACACTCTCATAGTACCTTAAAATACCCACTAAAAACATTTAACAACATTTACATACCTCACAAGACTAAAACGTTACTCTAAAGCATAATTCACAAATTCAAATTTTAAAATTTAGGATTTTGGTGGGAAAACTCTAAAACAACCATAATAACTCAAAATAAACATATATAATGACTCCAATACCTCATAAAAATCCCTTTAATACATATAAAACCATCAAAAGACCAACATTGGTCAAAATTAACCTCTAAGACACATTTACATACTTATCATCTTGTGATGCTCTACATCATATTCCCTTAGTGGGGAAAATTTGAGCTCCTAATCAAATGAACTTTTTCTACCTTCTTCCTTGCTTTCCAATTATTTCTCCTATAATACTTTGAGCTTATTTGTATTCTACACCTCTTTTCATTTTCATTTATTCTCATTTTATTCTTTTGTCTTTATCATCTTACTTTGTCTACTATCTTTACACATTCATCTTCTATTTATATAAAGTGTATTACATGATACAACTTATTTTCTACCTCATATTATATCTTCTCCATCTATAAATTCTCTCTATAATGATCTAACTCTAATGGCTGCTTCTCATTTTTCACCCTTGATTCTACTCTATAGCCTTCTTATTCATTGGTCATGCTTTGTACAAACACTCCTTATTGATCTTACATCTTAATCATGTCTTCTTATTCATTATAATTCTCTAATAAATGATAATAACTATAATATTCCTTATTTATTACTAAAATTTCATCCATATCCTCTTTCTATACCTTATCATGACATTCCACCTTCTCATGGTGAGTCAAATCATTGCCTTGTTTATTTTGTATTGGCATCTCATTGTCAAATTTAGGTTCATCATAACAATACACTACTTAGAAATATTTCACCCTAATAACATCATTATTACCTTTATCTAACTCAACTACAACATTTTTCATTGAATATGTTAGTTTATTACCTTTTTATTACTTCCCTTGCTTTCTATCTAGCTTTTTTGCTTGTGGCTCTCCTTCCATGAACCCTTTTTTTTTTCATTTCTTAACACGTAATTTGAATTGGTACTTAGACTAATGTTTATCTTTCTTGTATTTATCCATGTTATCTCTATCACACTCATTTTAATCTCCATAGGACTAATATTATCCTCCTCTAATTGTACACGCTCCATAAACCTTCCCTGTTGGCCACTCTTCTCTCTTTATTGATCAATCATGAAATCTTATTCTTCATCTTTTATTTCCTCCATGTGACTATAGAGTGACTAATTCTTTATCATCTTGAAAATTTAAATTTATTTTTAGTCACTCTATAGTCACTCTATAAACCTTCCCTCTTGGCCTTTTTAGGATTATATCTCATCTATTGAGTCTATTATATTTTCCTTTATTCTCTTTAATTACTTTATTATCTACCCTTATTGGTTCTTTGATAATTTAAAATGAATGTATAACTTGCTTGTTCATGGATTTAGATTTATCTTGGATTCAAAATTTATTTGATTATTGTTGTAATAGGACTAATCCATATTATTTATTGTAACTCATTATTCTATTATGATTTTATGCTCTTGTATGATCTATAAGTTCATATTATTGAAGTGTAATCATGGACCACATGCTTCTCAATTTTTCCATCTTCTTTCCTTCATCTTGAAATTCTACCTCTTGTTCTTCTAGGATATATCCCACTTTATTTTCACCTTGACTAAGGAACTCTAATAGGTCATCTTAAATTTATATATTTAATTCTTTCCAATTTCACTCCTCTACTTCATGGTGTTCTTGGAAATCTTTTACCTTATCTTGAATTTGGACTCCATCACATGCATGTGTAAATTTAGATACTCTTCTATACTATAAATATGTGTGTACATCCATCAATCTATTTTTATCTCTCTTGAACCCCCATATATTAATGCACGTTACTCATCTCTTAACTTGTTATTATAGGACAAACTTTATCCTTTTCTTCATAATTTATGGCATGCTCCAAAAGCCATTTTTTTCTACAGTTTATCCCAACTTTCACATATAAATAGATGATCTTATTACTTACTAAGCAACTCTCTTTCACCTATGAAATATTATTCAAATTTCTCTATATTCTTATCAAGAATCATCATATAATTATAATCCAAAATCAAACTCTTATCTTTTACCTCTTTCAATTTTTCATGAAATACATCTTATAAATATTGACCTTAATACCTCTTGAGTTCATCTTGTTAATGCAATCTTTCTCTTTTTATGGCTTTCATGAGGCATTCTCTACACATAGTTTTATAATCATATTATTCTTCATCTAAGCATGTTTTTCATTCTTGATTTTGTTCATATTTTCAACTGTCATGTCCTAAACATGGAATTATTCCATATTTAATCTTCTACCTACATTTATACAAGATAATAAATCATTAGATTTAAACATTTAAGAATTTATTTCCTCAATTTCCTCCTTAGGTTAATTTTTATCCTTGACCATCTCTTTCTTCAAAATGTGTTTCTCACCTTCATCATGTTCATCTCTCATGAGCTTATTAACCTCCTCCTTGAGATAGCTACATATAAACTTCCTTTTCTTCTCATTATCTGTCATGAAAATCTTCCTCCTCTCCATGAGTAGCCTTATAGGCCACTTAAATCTCATATTCTTTATAAAAAATCATACCATTAGCTCTATTCCTCTTACATGAGCTCCACCAAGAGATTTATTCTCTATAGCCTCTTATGTATCTCACTCATATATTATTTAACATTCAACCCATTTATCTTGGGGTCTTCATTCCTATTTTTCTCATGGTGTTAGTCTAAATCAACCAAGCCCTTCTTCTCATTTTCCATTTCTACCTTTGTATTCATTTGTATAAGTATTTTTCACCTTGGAAATATCTTTTCCAAGTCTTTCTCACCTTGGAACTATGAATCTCACTTAAAGTCTCTCCTCTCTCTCTTAAGCTTTTGAAAAATCTCTTCTAATGGATAATCCACCACAACTATTCAAATTTATCTCTTATTGTACTCCTAAAACTTAGCTTCATGCAATTTCTATTTGTAACCTATAACAATAAAAATTTATAACATTAAAAACATAAACCAATCTAAGATCTTGCCTTATTTTATACCACTTGATGTAGACTCTATTATTACACATAAATATTTCTTCCTCTTGATTTAATTATTTGGATTTGGTATCTTTTATCAAACTTTGATCTCTAATCATCTTCTTATCATGTAGATGCTTTTATTTTTTGACACCACTCCTCACTCCTTATTTCCTTAGGCTTGATAGATTTATTCATGCATATAGTCTCTTTATATTGAATACCTAATACCACTTCAACATTTTATTTACTTTCTCTGATGTGATACATCACCATAATCATCTCAAACAAATATTCCACTCCTTCACTCTCTTAATCTTGCTTCAAATCAGCTTACTCATATGGCTTCATAGGCCCATAATATTCATGAATAATATTAATGTTATATAAAAAAATAAGGTTTATCATGGCCATAAACATGTTTATTTTAACTCTTATATACATAAAATAATAATCCTCAATCCCCAAGTTTGCACTCTGGATCCAATTACTCTTTCTTCTATGAGACATTTTTTCCTTGTATCCCTCATTTCACACAAAAATCCTAGGTTTGACAAATATATTCAAAATATAGAAAAAAAAAATACATATTCATATACCCTTTATCCACATTATACTTCACACAAAATTTCATGACATAAATCCCAAGGTAATTATCTTTTTTTTCTCACATTCATCCTTCTAATTAGGTCTCCATTTGGCCTAGATCAAAGCCACATCAATGTTTTCATAAAAATATATAATATGTTAGAATAAAATAACAATAATATTTTCAAAATTTTCATAACACATCATAATACCATAAATTTTAAATGGTTTCAATTCTAATTATTCGAGTTTTCATTTCAAAACCCTAGGTTGGTCTACATTCAAGCCTGTGTCAAGCCAAAAAACTACAAAGTGAAATAAAACAAATTTTTGATCTCTTAAAACACTAGGAGGACCTATTTTAGGTGTATCCAAACTTTTTTCATATTATCCAATACCTAGGGGTGCTTGATCAATCACAAAAAGGACCTTAACAAATAATGTTGCAAAATTTAGAGTATGTACAAGACTGTGTATGAAACATTTCATTGGAATCTTAGACTTTTGAAAGAAATTTGAGTCCATAAATGGATATTATTCCTATGTATGGTCTATAATACCAATTTTTACATTCTCCCATACCTATATTTTCATTAAAAACCATTCTAACGATTCAACATATAAATTTACCTAACCTTATGTGCTCTTAGAGGACTATGTTAGTGAATTTAAGGCTTTTAGATAAATTTTACCCTTATAAGTAAAATAATGACTTATCAAGGTATATAATATCTTTTTAAAATCTCTCTAATATCTAATAAATTTCAACAATATTCTCAATACCTTGTTAGGACTATTCCTTGGGCTGAGTAAACACATATTTGTTCTTTATGGACTATGTAATAATTTAAGTGGACTCTTCCCTTATAATGGATATTTAAAATTCATAAAATGATAAATATTATAAATGATATCCTATATAGTTAATTTTTTATTCAAAACAACTCAAAAATCACTCTATAAACTATCATACATGCATCATATACTAATTATTCTTAACTGTGTGTGGACAAGGTTGCATCATTTTGAAGTGAACTGTGTAAGATAACTCAGAATGGTAGACAACCCTATAATTTTTCCATATATAATAATAGTATGATAATTTTTATATATTATAAAGACTTATATATTTTATAAAAGACCAAAACAAGCTCCTCACTCTTTATTATTGATCGAAATAATTCATTACAAACAATCCTACATTTGAATAGACTTATTTCTTAGGTTCCTAGTTTATTTCTTGATATTAATTCTCTATTACTCAATCCTCTTCTCCCTACCAAACTAATAATAAATTTTGATAACCTTATACATGAATTTTAACCTCTTTATTAAGCCAAACATGTGAAGTAACTTCTTCTTTATGTCAGTTCCCACATTGAATGGTAGTTACCAATGCTAGATTCTTGATTTTACATTATTTTTCACATGCATTTCATGTTAATAAACCTTACACACTATTATAGTACCTCCAAGGACATATTAAAAACATTTACATACCTCACAAGACTAAACAATTATTCTAAAGCATAGTTCACAAATTCAAATTTTTAAACTTAAGATTTTGGCAAGAAAATTCCAAAAGGACCATAATCACTCAAATTAAATACATATAATGACTTGAATACATCCTAATGGTCCCCAAAATAAATATAACACCCTAAAAATACTAAAATTGTTCAAAATTAACCTCTAAGATATATTTACATACTTCTCACCTTATGATGCTCTACATCATGGTTTCAACACATTATAAGTCTCCTTAAAACAATTACACACCTCATAGGATGTGGCTAATATGAAAAATTAGAATCACAAATAGAGTATAAATAATCTCATAGTCATCAATTATCAAATATGAGAACTGGATAAAATATGGGCCTTATAATATGAATCACCCCAAATATTTATGAAAATGATCCCAATGTTACAAATTATACTACACTACAACATTGGTATGGTAAAACCAAATAAAAACATGAAACACCCTAAATATTTTCAAATTTTGTCTTAGTGATTTTAATTTTACTACAAATCAACATTAATATGAGAAACCTAAGTCAAAATATGCAACACCCTAAATATTTTTGAAAATATTCTTAGTGTTGTGAATTTCATCATGAAACAACATTTGTATATGAAACCTAACCAAAAATATGAAATACCCAAAATATTTTAAAATTTTGTACCACTATTATTAAATGCACCATGAAATGATATTGGTACAATAAAATTGACTCAAAATATACAACACCCTAAATATTTTTATAATTTGTCCTAATGTTACAAATTGTGTTGTACAATGACATTGATAGGGGAAACTTGACTCAAAATAAGCAACATATAATATTTCATAAATTTGTCCTATTGTTATGAATTTTTTTACATAAAAACATTTGTACATGAAACTAAACTCAAAATATGAAAAACTAAAAGTATTTCCTAAATTTTTCCTAGTGTTACAAATTATGGTATGCAATGACTTTGATATGGGAAATTAGACTCGATATATGCAACATTACAAATATTTTTGAACACTTTCCCAATTTTGTGTATTCCATCATGCAATGAAATTAGTATAGGAAACCTAAATCAAAATATTCAACACCCAAATATTTATGAAATTTGTCCCAATTTTAGAAATTATGCTACACAACAACATTGGTATGGGAGATTTGACTTGAAATATGAAAAACCCAACATAATTTTGAAATTTGTCCGAATGTTAGGAACTTTTACATGTAATGACATTGTTATGAGAAACATGATTAAACATATGAAACACCACACATATTTATGAAATTTATCTAAGTGTTAGAAATTATGATGCACAACATTGGTAAGAAAAACCTGACTCAAAATATATAACACCCCAAATATTTCTATAATGTGTCTTAGTGTTGAGAATTGTGCCATGTAATGATAGTGGTATGATAAACCTAACTCAAAATATTCAATACCCAAAATATTTCCAAAATTTGAGATAGTGTTGTGAATTACATCATGCAACCATATTGGTATGGGAAACCTACCTCAAAATATGTAACATCCCAAATATTTATAAAATTTATCATAGTGTTTTAAATTATTCCATGCAATGACATTGGAATGGGATACCTAACTCAAAATATGCAACAACCCAAATATTTTTTACATTTATCCTAGTGCTACGAATTGCACCAAGTATTGACATTGGTATGGAAAAAATCTCTCAAAATATTTAACACCCTAAATATTTCCAAAATTTGTCTAGGTGTTATTAATTGTGCCATACAATGACATTGGTATGAGAAACCCAACATAAAATATGAAACACCCTGAATATTTGTAAAATTTGTCCCAATGTTGAGAATTATAATGTGCACAAACATTGGTAAGGGAAACTTGACACAAAATATGTAACACCCCAAATTTTTATGAAATTTGTCCTAGAGTTTTGAATTTCACCACATTGATACATGAAACCAAACTCAAAATATGCAACACCCTAAATAATTTTAAAATTTGTCCCATTAATGCAAATTGCATCATGAAATGACATTGGTATGGTAAACATGACTAAATATATGTAATACTCCAAAGTTTTCCTAGTATTATGAATTGTTCCATGCAACAACATTGGTATAGGAGACCCAAATCAAAATATGTAACATATAAAATATTTATAGAATTTGTCTTAGTGTTATAAATTGTGATGCCTAATGACATTGGTAAAATAAAACCTACTCAAATTATGCAACAACTAAAATATTTTTGAAATTTTTCTCTATGTTGTGAATTAAATTATGCAATAACATTGGTATGAGAAACTAAACTCAAAATATACAACACCAAAAAAATTTCTAAAATTTGTTCAAGTGGTACGAATTTTGCCATGCAATGACATTGGTATGGGAAAAAAGAGTCAAAATATGAAACACCCCAAATATTTTAAATTTTTTAACAATGTTATGAATTTTTACATGTAACAACACTGGTATGGGAAAACTGACTCAAAATAAGCAAAAACACAAATATTTTTTAAATTTTTACTAATGTTGCTGATTGTGACATGTAAAAAAATTGGCATAGGAAACCCAACTCAAAATATTCAACCCCCAAAGATTTTTGACTTTTTACCTAATGTTAAGAATTACATCATGCAATAAAAATTTATGGAAAAATTAATTCAAAATATACAACACCCAAATATTTCTAAAACTTATCAACATTGGGAATTATGTTGTGTAATGACATTGGAATGTGAAACCCAAATCAAAATATGCAACACCCAAAGTATTTAAAAAATTTGTCCTAGTTTTGAAAATTATGCCATGTAACAATATTAGAATGGAAATTTTGATTCAAAATATGAAATACCCTAATTAATTATAAAATTTGGTCTAATGTTATGAATTATACCACACAATGACATTGGTAAGTGAAACCTAACTCAAAATATACAACACATAGAATATTTCATAATTTTTTCATAGCATTATAAATTATGACATTCAATGGAATTGGTATAAAAAACCCAAATAAAAATATGCATTATCCCAAATATTTGTTAAATTTGTCTTAGTGTTGTGAATCACATCACATAATGATATTGGTATTAGAAAACCAACTCAAAATATGCAACAACCTAAATATTTATAATATTTTTCTTAGTGTTATAAATTTCACAAAACAACAACATTAGTATGGTAAACCTGAATAAAAATATGTAACACCCAAAATATTTCAAAAATGTGTCCCAATGTTGCAAATTACACTATGCAACAACATTGATACATCCTGAATAAAATATGTAATATACCAAATATTTTAGAAATTTGTTTCATTATTTTGATTTATGATACACAATGACATTGGTACATGAAACTTGACTTAAAATATGAAACATCACAATTATTTTTTAAATTTATCCCAGTGTTATGAATTAGACTATGAATTGATAATGGTACAATAAATTTGACACAAAATATGTAAAACCCCAAATATTTTCATAATTTGTTTGACTATTATGAATTATGTAGTAAAAATACATTGGTAAGGGAAACCTAACTCAAAATATGCAACACCCCAAATATTTTTGAATATTTTTTTAGTGTTTCAAATTGTTTCAAGTATTAAATTGGTGTAAGAAACTAAAATCAAAACATGCACCACCCCAAATATTTTTAAATGTTGTCCTAGTGTTGTGAATTGCATCATACAATGATATTCATATGGTAAAATTTACTCAAAATATGTAACACCCCAAATATTACTAAAATTTGTCCTAATGTTATGAATTGTAGCATAGAATGATGTTGGTACTTGAAATTTGATTCAAAATATGCAACACAAAATATTTCTAAAAATTTTCCTAGTGTTGTGAAGTGTGTCATGTAATGATATAGGTATGGAAAACTTGACTCAAAATATGCAACACCCCAAATATTTTTTATTTTTTTCCTAATGTTGTGAATTATTCCATCTAATGACATTAGATGGGAAACCCAACTCAAGATATGTTACACTCCAAATATTTTTGAAATATGTCACAGTGTTGTGAATTACATTATGCAATTACATTTTTTTGGAAAACCCTACTAAAAATATGCAACATCCCAAATATTTTGTAAATTTGGCTTAGTGTTGTAGATTGTGAGGAACAACAACATTGGTATGGGAAACTTGACTCAAAATATGTAACACTACAAATATTTCTAAAAATTTTCCTATAGTTTTAAATTATGACATAAAATGACATTAGTATGTTAAACCTAACTCAAAATATGTAAGAAATCAAATATTTCATAAAGTTCTCGTATTGTGAATTACACCACACAACAATGTTGGTACAAGAAACTCAACTCAAAATATACAACAGCCCAAATATTTTAAAACATTGACCTAGTCTTTTAATTATGCTACATGATGACATTGGTATAGGAAACCAACTCAAAATATGCATAACCCCAAACATTTCTAAAATTTTTCCTAGTGTTGTGAATTATGCAATACAACAATAGGGAAACTTGACTCAAAATATGTAACACATTAAATATTAATGAAATGTGTCTCGGTGTTTTGAATTAGACTATAAAAATACATTTATATGGGAAACACAAATAAAAATATGAAACACCTAATTTTTTTGAATTTGTCCCAGTGTTGTGAATTGCACTACACAATGACATTAGTACGAGAAAATTGAATTAAAATATTCAACAACACAACTATTTATAAAATTGATTCTAATGTTACAAATTACACTACATAATGACATTAGTATGGGAAACCCAACTCAAAATATGCAACTTCCGAAGTATTTATGAAATTTATCTGTGTTTAAAATTGAATTTCATAAATACACTGGTATGGGAAACCCAACTCAATATATACAACACCCAAAATATTTCTAAAATTTATCCGATTTTTATGAATTATGATGCACAAGGACATTAGTACTTGAGACCTAACTCAACATATACAAAACCTATAATCTATCTAAAATTTGTAAAAAAATTAAATTATGAATAACAACATTGGTATGAAAAAATTGACTCAAAATATAAAACACCCCAAATATTTCAAAAATTTATCTCAGTGTTACAAATTATGATATGAAATAACATTGATTTAGGAAACACAACACAAAATATGAAACACCCCAAATATTTATAAAATTTGTCTTAATGTTAAGAATCACATTACACAATGACCTTGGTTTGGGAAAACCAACTCAAAATATGCAACACCCAAGTATTTATGAAATATGTCCTAGTCTTATGAATTGTGACATGTAACAAAATTGGTACTAGAAATATGACTCAAAATATGTATCACCCCAAATATTTTTGAAATTTATCTATGTTTTGAATTGTGATGCATAAAAACATTAGTACAAAAACCCTGACTCAAAATATACAACACCCAAAATATTTTTAAAATTTGTCCTAATGTTGTGTATTGCATAGTGTAACTACATTGGTATGAGAAACCTGACTCACAATATGCAAAATCCCACATATTTTTTTAAAATTTGTCCTAATATTACAAATCAGATAGTGTAATAACATTGGTATAAGAAACTAAAATCAAAATATGCAACACCCCACATATTTATAAAAAATTGTCCTAATGTTACAAAATTGTGTTGTGTAATGACACTAGTATGGGATCCCAGCTCAAAATATGTATCACACTAAATATTTCAAAATTTTGTCCCATTATTATGAATTATGTCATGCAATGAAATTAGTATGGGAAAACACACCAAGACCCTAAATATTTCTAAAATTTATCCCATTTTTGTGAATTACATCATGCAAGGACATTGGTACAAGAATCCCAACACAAGATATGTAAAACCCAAAATATTTTTTTTCTATGATTATTACAGATTATGTAGTGTAATGACATTAGTAATGGAAATCTAATTAAAAATATGCAACATCTTAAATATTTAAATTTTTTTCCCTAGTGTTGCAAATTGTGTCATGTAATAACATTGGTACAAGAAACCCAACTCAAAATATGCAACACACTAAATATTTGAAAAATTTGTCCCAGTGTTGTAAATTGTGTCATATAATGACATTGGTATAGGAAACCTAACTCAAAATATGTAATGCACTAAATATTTATGATATATCTCCCAATGTTACAAATTGTAATACACACTGACATTATCATTAGAAACTTGACTCAAAACATCAAAGACAATATTTTAAAAAGTTATCCTAGTGTTGTGAATTGTGTCATGAAATGATATTTGTGTGGACAACTTGACTCAAAATATCCAACACCCTAAATATTTTTTTAATTTATCCCAGTGTTGTGAATTACATCATGAAATGACATTGATATGGGAAACCCAACTCAAAATATGAAACACCCCAAATGTTTATGAAATATGTCCCAATGTTGTGAATTGCACCACATAATGACATTCATATGGGAAAATTAACTCAAAATATACAACATCTTAAATATTTTTCGAATTTGTCCCAATGTTATGAATTGTGACATGTAATGACATTGGTATAAGAAACCTAACTAAAAATATGCAACACCACAAATATTTTCAAAATTTGTCTAGGTGTTGAGAATTGTAACATGCAACTACATTGGTATGATAAACCTGACATAAAATATGTAAGAAACCAAGTATTTATAAAAGTTTTTCTAGTGTTGTAAATAACAACACACAATGACATTAGTATAGGAAACCCATTTCAAAATATGCAACACCCCAAATATTTTATAAATTTATCCTAGTTTTTTTATTTGCATTAAACAACAACACTGGTACAAGAAACCTGACTCAAAATATGCAAAACCCAAAATATTTTCAAAATTTGTCCTATTGTTTTGAATTACACTACATAATGACATTGGTATAGGAAATATAAATAAAAAATATGCAACACCCAAAATATTTCCTAAATTTGTCCTAGCATTGTGAATTACATCACATAATAACATTGATATGGGAAACCTGACTCAAAATATGGAACACCACAAATATTTATGAAAATTTTCATAATGTTGTGAATTATACCACACAATGACATTGGTATGGGAAAATTGATTCAAAATATGAAACTTCCCATCTATTTTCAAAATTAGTCCTAGTGTTACAAATTTTTTTGCATAATGACATTGGTATGAGAAACCTAACTCAAAATATGCAACACCCCAAATATTTCAAAAAATTATCCAAGTTTTATGAGATATGATGTGCAACAACATTGGTATGGGAAACCTGACTCAAAATATGTAACACCCCAAAAAAATTTAAAATTTATCCTAGAGTTGTGAATTACATTGCATAACAACATTGGTATGGGAAATATGAAACACCCCATATATTTATAAAATTCATCCCATTATTGTGAATTGTACTGGATAATTACATTAGTATGGAAAACCCAACTCAAAATATGAAACACCCAAAACATTTCAAAATAAATCCTAATGTTACAAATTATGTTGCATAACAACATTAATAAGGGATACTTGACTCAAAATATACACCACTCTAAATATTTATAAAATTTGTCATAGTTTTTCAAATTGCATCATGCATCAACATTAGTATGAGAAACCTAACTAAAAATATGCACCGTCCAAAATATTTATAAAATTTGTCCCAATGTTGTGAATTGTGTTGCACAATGACATTGGTACATGAAATCTGACTCAAAATATGTAACACCTCAAATATTTCTAATTTTTTTCCTAGTGTTATGAATTATGATGAACACCAACATTAGTAGGAAAACCAAAATCAAAATATGCACTACCCATAATATATACAAAATTTGTAATAGTGTTGTGAGTTACACCACATTAATATGGAAAACCTGACTCTAAGTATGTAGCACCCCAATATTTCCAAAAAATTTCCAAGTATTGTGATTACACCATGAAATAACATCGGTATGGGAAACTAGACTAAAAATATGAAAAACAAAATATTTCTAAATTTTTTCCCATTACTACAAATTGGAATATGTAATGATAGTGGTATGAGAAACATGACTCAAAATATGTAACACCCCTAATATTTTCTTAATTTTTCCTAGTGTTTTGAATTTTTCCATACAACAACATTGGTACAAAAGACCTGACTCAAAATATGCATCACATTGAATATTTCTAAAATGTAAATAGTGTTGTGAAGTACACCACACAATGACATTGGTACAAGAAACTTGACTCAAAAAATGCAATGCCCAAAACATTTATGAAATTTGTCCTAATGTTTTGAATTATGATACATAATGACATTAGTGTAGGAGATGTGACTCAAAATATGAAACACCCAAAACATTTAAATTTTTTTTCATAATGTTTTGAATCATGCCACATAATGACATGTTGAGTATTGTCATTAATGTCAAAGGTGCATATTATGAAGGTTGATATCAAGGGTGATTAAGGATAGTTAGTAGTGAGTGATGTGAAAAGGTTCATGGAATAATTTTGTAATGAGATAAAGATAAAGTGATAATTAGAAGTCAACTTATGTCTTATGTCTGCATAAAAGGTATAGGGCATGGATGTCAACTATATAAGAAGCCTAGTAATGGCATGAAGAGGTATGTGCATGGTGAAATGAATGAATACATTAATTTAAAGGTTGTATGTAATTTTTTGTTCTTTTTTGAGCATGTGATTAAGGTATATAATCATTCATCATAGTTTTAGGGTGAGCCTATAGGGGTAGGACCTCCAGTCTAAGTCTGCACCCAGACCACTCAAAGACTCTGATTGGCATAATAAGGTATGAAGATAATATTTCAAGGAAATTATGAACATGTGAGAATGGAAAAAGGTAATATAATTTTTTTTAGGTATGATCACAAAGTCTGAGGTCAATATTTGAAGGAAAAGTGAATAAATCACTATTTTAGGCCTTCTTGAGCTCATAGAATAAGGTCTCAAACCTGAGAAGCACTTTAAAACATTAATTATCACATTTAAAATCTACATGGGAGTATAATTTTTTAAGGATAGATAGGTAAGGGCATTTTATAATATCTCTAGGCATTAGTTTTAGATTCAAGTGGTAATCTTTTATGAACAATCATTAACACCAAAACTTGTGTTAAATGCCCTTAAAACCCTAATAAGAACCCAATATGAAATATTTTATTAAAAAAAGATTATTATCGATTAAAATTAATATATAATATATTTTATAATGTATTAAACTCTCCCAAGTACCTCCATGTGGTGGTGTTTAGTCAAATGAGAGAGAAAATGCATAAATACAAGCTTATTTGTTAAGAAGTTATTGTAGGTCTCAAAAGTTGAATTGGTTAAGAAAATAAAATGGATGGTAGAAGAAGATAGATAATAATTTTACATTTACATGATTATTTATTGATATTTTATAGCCTTAAATTGTTCTAATTTGGTCATCCAAGTAAGCCAGACATAGATAGACCTAATGGTGTGAATAATGTAAAATTCAGGTAGAGATAAAGAGATAAATTTGAGGGTTTTTACATGATATATTGGTGAGATAAATTGCATGAATAATTAATTTATTATTTATATTTAATTATAATTATTTTTATAATCTTTGGAGGTTATTTTATATGGTGAAAAATTTGCTCACAAAATAACATGTCAGGTTCAGATAGGACTATGAGATATAAGATCAAGAAATTGGTCTACAAGACCAACATTTACCATTAGAACATATGATATTTTTATTTCAGGATATTATGTATATATAATATTAAAATTTTTATGAATTATTATTCATGAAAAGTTTATACACATGCATTGTATGTGTAATTCATCATGACTAGTTTTTTATATGAATTAGCAGTTCTAAGTAAGTGAGTTGCAAAGATGTTCTTAAGCCTTTACCTCTTAATTGAAGGTGTTCCAAGAATTTGGTGATGACCATAAGGTAATATATAATATATATTAATGTTTCACTTTTCATTTTTTATTATCTTAAGGGTGTTTGATCTTAATTATTTTAAGATAAACTTTTGAGGTACACATGCCTAGTAGGGCAGTTTGTCCTAAGGGAGCTTTCATGATATGAATAAAGGATGTAGGTATATAAAATCATGGAAGAGGTTATAATATTTAATTGGATAAATTTTTGAATTTTTTTTTATCACTAGATAAGGCCATCTAGGCCAAAGAATATAAAGTTTTATCATTAAGAGGGCAAACCTAATGCAATTAGGTCTCCATGAGACCCAAAGGAAAAGTAATGCCTGATTAAGTTATGGCAAACCACAATGGGTATAAATGATGATTTAACCATGTTAATAATATATAATAAGACCTATTTTATTTATTAAATCAGATGTTGAAGGTGTGTTTCTGACCAAGTGGTGTGTGATCATGAGACTAGTATATATACAAGGTAATTCAGGCCTATTTGGGTGTGTATGTGTATGAACAAATAAAATAATGAATGGTTGAGAAGAAAGAGTTATTGAAATGAGTTTTATACCATAATATAATATAAATAATGTGGATGGTGATCAAAATTCATGAGGTTTCTTATTTGGTGCTAAGTCACTTAGGCAGTTGGTGCTTCCTTACAAGTAGGTACTTGCTAAAGCATAGTCAAGTAGGTGCTTGACTTTATTGGGGTTGATGATCCAAGATGAGTTGGTTTTAAACTAAATTTGATGTTTTATTTCATAGTATAGTATTCCATTTTTATACATCATAGTGTATTTTCTCCCCCTTAAGGGTTTCTAACTCATATCTATGTTTTCTTGTTTAATGCTCATGTGAATGGTTCTTTATGCATTGATAGATCATTATGTTGCTTTATTGATTCATGTATAATTGAGAAAAAGTTTTTAAAAAATTATTAAACCCCTCCCAATAATTATTATTCTAACAATTAGTATCATAATCTATTCCTTTGAAGCAGATGTAATAGCTTAAAGAAGATCCTAGAAGCACAAACATGTCTAGTCATCAAATATAGAGAGGCTTCTCAAATAATAAGGCCCATCTCTTTATTGGGACTAACTATTAATTTTTGAGAATCATAATGAATACATATTTAATGTCCTTTGGACATGACATATGGTAATATATTATTGATGGATTTACTACACCTCCTACACCACCAATTGATGTAGTAGATAAGAAGGAAAATGAAAACAACTTTAAGGCAATGAATTCCATCCTATGTGGTCTTTCAAAGGTAGAATTTATAAAGGTCATGCATTGTGATACAACCAAAAGTATTTGGGACAAGTTGAAAACCATATGTGAAGGAGACACTAAAGTCAAGTTGGAAAAATTGTAGACCCATCGAAGGTAGTTTGAAAGTCTAAGAATGAAGGAGGATTAAAACATTGCATCTTATTTGTTAAGAGTAGATGAAGTGGTAAATGTAATCATAGGTCTAGGAGAGAAGTTGGAATAATAAATAGTAGTACAAAAGGTATTAATATCCCTAACATCTAAGTTTGATTTAAAATTATTTTTTATGGAGGAGATTAAATATCTCATAATACTATAGATGGATGAGCTTCATGGCGTCTTGACTACCTATGAAATGAGAAAAAGTGATGGAATACCTTCCAAGAAGGAAGTTGCATTCAAAGCTAAGAAAATATCACAAGGTAAAAAGGTCAAAGATGATATTGATATAGATATTGATGATAACAATATAGAATCCATGTTTTTTTATAAAATTAAGGAAAGGATAAGGTAAGTATAAGGTAAATTTGCCATTTAAGTGATTTAACTATGGTAAGATTTATCACTTTTCTTCTAAGTACCCTAACAAGGATAAGAATGAGCATGATGGAAATCATGATTAACATCATGGTGATGATAAGAAGTTCTATAAGCTTGAGAAGATAAATTTTTTTAGGAAGTATGAAGGCAAGAATGGGTCATTAAATAACAAGAGAAGTTTTTATGACAAATAAGATAGTAGCTCCTCTGATATAAGTGACACAAGTATATCTAATAGTGATGATGATGGTATTGATCATGATAGTAATGAAACTCTATTCATGGCCACAGAAACAAATAATGAAGGTTATTCAAAAGGAAAAGTCTTATGGAAGATGAAAAATCAGATGAAAAAGAGGTTGAAGTGAATCTTGAGGCATAATTGATGAGTACTCTATAAGATCTGAAGTTCTAAAGAAGGAAGAATAAGAAACTACAATCATTGGTTAAGAGTTATGAGGAATAAATCATTCTCTTTGAAGATAGACTAAGTAACAACACCAATGAACATATGGAGATCATAAAATATTTGTAAGATTAAATTGATATTATCAATACATGTATTTAGACTAAGGAGAAAGAATACACCAAGTTTGGAATAGAAATGGAATCCTTGAAGGAAGAATTGGATTAGGCAATAATCAAATTAAAGACACATAATTTTTTTAAAAAGATAACTAAAATCCTTATTGATATTTTGAATATTCATAGGTATCCACATGAAAATATAGGTCTTGGGCTCAAATAATACCAAAATTAAAATGAAGAGATTTAGACCTCAAAGGACAATGAACCATCAAGAAGAGATGGTACTAACAAAGTAAATACCTATACAAAAACTCTCAAATATAAGACTTAAATTGGTCATCAACAAGCAAAGAATAATGTTACTCCTTAAAGAGAAAACAAAGGTATATGTGCATAATTCAACATCATACAAAAAATTTATGTAAATTTGTTCAATGGTTATTTTTTCTCATGAAATCAATATGGACATATATCTCTAGATTATAGACATCATGCTAGAATCAATTCCTCATGGAGGAATAAGATAAATTTTTATTTTAATAGTATAAGTAGAAATATATTATAAATATGTGATCAAAGAGGACATATTGAAAGAGATTTAAAGATGAGGCATATGAGGAAGATCAGTCAAAAAAAAAGGTTATATAGTCATACCATTGAGAAGTGGATCAATAAGTTAGACCATGTCGACAAGGTGAAGAAGGACAAAAAGATTAAATGAGAATAATATGTGATATATTAAACTACCTTTCACATCCAAAATAAAGGTATGAAATTATATATAGATATTTTTTTCTCAAGCCACATTATATGGGACAAGATCATGTTCATTTCATTAAATAATAAAGATGAAGGGATATTGATATTTAAAGATAACACAACTGCTAATATTATTGGCAAGGGTATCTTGAGTTTAGATAATGGAAATACCAAGACATATAATATGTTTTATGTGGAAGGATTGAAACATAAATTTCTTAGTAAATGTACAAATAAGCACACACATTAACCTTTCATGATAGAGGGTGTGATATAAGGAGAGACAAATCAAGAAGGCTAATTACCAATGCCAAGAGGACTAAGAATAATATGTATGTCTCAAATGAGATCAAGAAGGAGAGATTATTTTTTATTAATATGGATAAATTTTGGTCCATATAAACTTTTATAATGTGGTTAATATAATATCTAATAATTATATGAATAATATACCTAAAATCACCAAACTAACAAATACACTTTGCAAGGCATGTGAACATGGTAAGAAAACTAGAAGCTAGGTTCAAGCATAAGGAGTATTATACTATGAGACAATTATATATAATACACACTAATATTAGTGGACCTAAAATAATACAAATAATTTAAGGAAATATATATTTCATGTTACTCATAGATGACTACACAAGAATAACCTAGGTATCATTCCTGAAAGAAAAGTCAAAAGCTCCTGATAAGTTCAAGGTATTCAAGGATCTAGTTGAGAAAGAAAATAATGTAAAGATAAAATCTCTAAGATATTATGTAAGAGGAGAGTTTTTGTCTAATGAATTTTATTATTTCTATGAGGTCAATGGGATAAGGAGATAGTTCACAGTAGTTAGGACACCTCAATAGAATGGGGTAGTGGAAAGAAAAAATTGAAACCATTCAAGAAATGGCAAAGACTATGATAAATGGATAAATATTATTTGATGGATAATAAAGAGAGTAAATAATAAATATAGTATATATTTTGAATAGAGGAAAGATAAGGATTAATGGCAATAAAACCCCCTATTAATTGTGGAAAGGAAAACCTACTAATGTGGAACACTTTAGAGTTTTTGGAAGAAAATGCTTCCTCAAAAGAAATGAGGAAGATTTAGGTAAGTTTGAGTTAAGGTCTGATGAAGGAGTATTCTTTGGGTTCTCATTAATAATCTCAGCCTATAGATACTATAATAAGAGGTTGCAGAAGATAGTGGAAAGCACCAATGTGAAGATTGATGAGACTAGTTCTAAGAAGTCACACTCTTAGTCATTGGACTTTAGGAATGAATAATAAGAAATAGAGTTATATGAGTAAGAATAAAAAATTGAAGAAAGACAAGATTAAAAAGGCTCCTCAAGATAGATTCAGAGAGATCATCCTGAATAATAAATAATTGGTACTAAAGATGTAAGTATGCAAACAAGAAGGCTGGTCAATAACATAAATCAAGAGAATATTGATCTATTATCTAAATAATTTTTGGATAGGTTATATGATGAGGATTTAGACCAAATAAAAAATAATGAGACTTGGGAACTATTTCTTAGGCCTAAAGACATGAATGTTATTGGCACAAAATGGGTGTTTATGAACAATTTGAATGAATATGGAGAAGTCACTAGGAACAAGGATAGATTGGTATGAAATGGGTATGAAAAAGTGGAAGGGATATATTTGAGGAGACCTTTGCTCCAGTAGTAAGATTGGAGGCTATCATATTGTTTATAGCATATGTAAGACTCAAAAGGTTCAAGGTGTATCAAATGGATGTCAAATCAGATTTTTTAAATGGGAACTTGAAAGAGGAGGTGTACATAGATAAACCTAAAGGTTTATAATTATTAGGTAACAATGATTATGTATGTAGATTTAAAAAGACACTTTATGGTATAAATCAAGCTCCTAGAGATTGGTACACTAGATTTGACAAGTACCTGTTGGAATGAAGATTCAAGAGAGGAGTTGCAGATAATTATCTATACATAAAGAAAAAAATGATCATTAGTTGATAGTGGTTGTTTATGTGGATGACATCATATTTGGTGGAAATAGTGAGAGTATGACTAATGACTTTGAATATGTGATGAAGAAGTATTTTTAGATGTCCATGCTAGGAGAACTATCATTCTTCCTTGGGTTAAAAATCAATCAATTAGAAAGAGGTATATTCATTTCACAAGCTAAGTACATAAGAGAGATGTTGAAGAAATTTGAGATGGAAAATTGCAAGGTTTTTAGTACCCCTATGATCATAAGGTGTAAGTTAATCAAGGAGGATGAATCTTCAAGGGTCAATTAGACATCATATAGGTTAATTATTGGAAGTTTACTATACACTACTACATCTAGACTTGACAACAAACAAGCCGTAGGTTTTATGGGAAGATTTAAAGTAGACCCAAATGAAAATAATCTGTAATCAATCAAAATGATACTTAGGTATCTCAAGGTAACTATTGAGTTTAGGTTGTGGTATCCAATGAGTAAGGAGTTTAACTTGACAACTGATATAGATACAGACTAGGTAGGGAGTATATATGATAGGAAGAATACTAGTGGAAGATATTTCTTCTTAGGATAGTGCCTAGTATCATGTATAAGTAAGAATAAAAAATTATTAGAAATATATAATTATGAGGCTATGTAAATTATAATATCTTCATGTTGTACTCAAGTCTTATGGATGAGGAAGACCTTAAAGGACTACAAAATGGAGTATGATTGTCTTAGTCCTATATTTTGTGATAATACAAGTGTTATAAGTGTAACAAAGAACCTAGTTATGAACTCAAGAACTAATACTATTAAAATTAGGTATCATTTACTAAGATAATAGGTAAGTGTTCAATATTGAGAATTTATCTAGTAAGGACCAGATTGTAGACATTCTAACCAAGCCACTTCTAAAGACAACATTTGAACATTTAAGATAGGAATTGGGTGTAATTCCTATCCCTAGCAGTCATTAAGGGATTAAATTATTATGGGGATCTAATTAGGTGGTTCATTATCTCTAAGAGTATGTGAGTAGTGCTAAGAAAGTATGTATTGAAATAGGGGGAACATGTTTGTATGATGTTTCATTGACTCATAATCATATGAGTTGAGTTTTTTGGTTGCAAGAGGTTTGATCCAAGAAGTTACAAGTATCTCTTTCTAATTAATGTAAAAGGGGGATAAATTTCATAATTATGGTTAAATAACCTATTTATATAAGTTTTTGAGAGTGATTTCCATTAATGACAAAGGGGCAAATTGTTGAGTATTGTCATTGATGTCAAAGGTACATCTTGTGAAGGTTGATGTCAAAGGTAATTAATTTAAATTAGTAGTGTGTGATGTGACAAGGTTCATGAAATAATATTTTCATGAGAAAAATAGAAAGATAAAATTTAAAGGAAACTAATGTCTTATGTTTGTATGGAAGGTACAAGTCATTGATGTCAATTACACAAGAAGCCTAGTCATGACATGAAGAGGTATATGCATGGTGAAATGAATGAATACATGCATGTGAAGGTTGTATGGAATCTTTTTATCTTGTTTTAGAATGTGATTAAGGTATATAATAATTCATGAGAGTTTTAAGGTGAGTTTATAAGGGTAGGACCTTTAGTCTAAGTCTGCACCCAAACCACTCCTACACCCTGCTTAGCCTAATGAGGTATGAAGATAATATTTCAAGGAAATTATGTACATGAGAGAATTTAAATAGGTAATATAAGTTTTTTTAGGTATGATCACAAAGTTTTAGGTCAATATTTGAAGGAAAATTGTATGAATCATTATTTTAGGCCTTCTTGAGCTCATAAAATGAGGTCTCAAACCTAAGAATAACTTTTAAACATTCATTGGAACATTTAACCTATAAATTGGAGTCTAAGATGTTTTTTATATATATATATATATAATGGTCCTTGATAATATATCTAGGCATTAGTTTTGGTCTCAGGTGGCAGTCTTTTATGAACAATCATTAACACCAAAACTTGTGTTAAACCTTCCTAAAACCCTACTAAGGACCTGATATGAAATATTTTATTCAAAACATATCAATATGGATTTAAATTCATATATAATATATTTTATAATGTATTAAAATCTCCTAGTTACCTCTAAGTTGTGGTGGTTAGTCAGATGAGAGAGAAAATGTACAGATACAAGCCTATTTGTTAAGAAGTTATTATAGCTCTCAAAAGATGAATTGGTCAAGCAAATAAATTAGATGATATAAGAAGATATATAATCATTTTACATTTTTATTATTATTTATTTATATTTTATATCCTTCAACTATTATAATTTTGTCATCTAAGTAAGCTAGTCACAAACAAACCTCATGGTGTGAATAGCATAAAATCTAAGAAGAGATGAAAAGATACATTTGAGTATCTATGCATGATATATTAATGAGAAAAAGTTAATGAATAATTAATTTATGAATTTTATTTCAAGATAATTATTTTTATAAACTTTTTAGGCTAAGGTATATGGTGAAAACATTGCTCACAAAATGGCATGTCTGGTTGAGATATGACTGCGAGATATAAGGTCAAGAAATTGGTCTGTAAGACCAAAATTTACCATTATAAAATATGAATTTTATATTTTAGGATGTTATATATATCTCATAGTACCATTTTTAATCATTATAATTAATGAAAAGTGTCTACACATGTGTTGGATTTCTAATTCATCATGACTAGTTTTTGAGATGAATTGGCAGTTTTAAGTAAGTGAGTTGCAGAGATGTTCTTGAACCTTTATCTCCTGAGTGATGGTGTTAAAATAATTTTTTGATGACATTTAGGTCATTTATAATATATATTATTGTTAAATTTGTCATTTTTTAGTGTATTAAGGGTGTTTTAGCTTCATTATCATAAGATAGGCTCTTGAGGTACACATGCCTAATAGGGCAGTTTGTCCTATGGGAACATTCATTATATAAATGAAGGATACATGTCTATAAAAGCATGTAAGAGGTTATAATATTTAATTTATTAAGTTTTTTAATGTTTTTTTATCATTATATAAGTCCATATGGGCCCAATAAGATTGATATTTATCATTAAGAAGGTAGACCTAATGCAATTAGGTCTCCATGAGACCTAAAGGAGAAGTAAATCCTAATTATGTTATAACAGACTAAAAAGGGTTAAAATTATGATTGAATAAAGATCATAATATATCATAATACATATTTTATGGATTAACTAGGAGGTTTAAGGTGTGTTACCAACCAAGTGGTGTGTGACCATAAGACCAATATATATACAAGGCAATTTACGTCTATTTGGGTGTGTATCTGTATGAGCAACTAAAATAATGAATGGTTGAGAAAAAAGAGGTCTTGAAATGAGTTTTAGACCATTAAAAGAAAGAGTTTTATAAGGTGATAAAAAATCATGATGTGGTTAAATTGGTGTTGAGTCACTTAGGGATTTGGTGCTTCCTTAAAAGTAGGTTCTTGTTAAAGCCTAATCAAGTGGGTGCTTAAATTTATTGGGGTTGGTGCTCCAGGTTGAGTTTGTGCTCAAATAAATTTGATATTTTTTTCATAGGATATTATTCCATTTTTAGATATCGTAGTGGTTTTTTTTTCCTTTAAGTTTTCTCACTCATATATGTGTTTTCTTGTTCATGCTCATGTGAATGGTTCTCTATGCATTAATAGATCATTATGTTGATTTCATGATTCATGAATAATTGAAAGAAATTTTTTAAACATTGATTCATCCCCATATTATTAATTATAATTCCAACATGAAATTGGTATGGGAAACCCAACTAAAATTATGTAACACCCAGAATATTATTGAAATTTGTCATAGTTTTCAAATTGTGCCATGTAACAACAATGACAATGGAAAATGGACTCAAAATATGTAACAAACTAAATATATTTAAAAAATTTCCTAATGTTTCAAGTCATGAAGTGAAATGACATTAGTAAGGGAAACTTGACTCAAAACATGAAACACCCAAATATTTTTAAAATTTTTCCTAGTGTTATGAATTACATCATACAATGATATTGGTATGACAAACCTAAGTCAAAATATGAAACCCAAAAAATATTTATAAAATTTTCCATTGTTATGTATTTCACCACACAATGAAATTGGTATGAGAAACCTAACTTGCAATATGTAAAACCCCAAATATTTTTGAAATATTTCCTAGTGTTATGAATAGTGCAGTTTAATAACATTGATATGGGAAATCTAAATCAAAATATAAAAATCAAATTTTTTTTCCAAAATATGTACATGTGTTGTAAATTACATCACACAAAAACATTGTCACAATATCTTAATAAAAAATTACAACACACCAAATATTTTTGAAATTTTCCCTAGTGTTGTAAATTTCACTATGTAATGGCATTGGTATGGGAAACCTAAATCAAAATATGCAACACCTAAAATAGTTATATAAATTATCTTAATATTACAAATTGAACCATGAAATGAAATTTATTTTGTAAACCTAACTCAAAAATATGAAATGCCCAAAACATTTCAAACATTTGTTTGAGTGATACGGATTGTGCCACATAATGACATTGGTATAGGAAACTTGAATAAAAATAATGTAACACCTAAAATATTTATAAAATTTGTCCTAGTATTATGAATAGTGTCATGTAATGACATTAGTAAAACAAATATGACTAAAAATATGCAACACCAAAATATCTTACAAAAATTCATAGTTTTGAATTGTGATGCAAAATGACATTGGTATAGGAAAACTAAATCAAGATACATAACACCCAAAATATTTTCAAAATTTGTCTTAGTGTTTTGAATTATGCGTCTCAAAAACATTGATATAGGAAACTAGACTAAAAATATGGAACACCCCAATTTTTTTAAAATTTGTCTTAGTGTTGTTAATTACACCATAGAATAACACTGATATGAGAAACTATGAAACACCACAAAATTTCATGAAATTTATCCCAATATTGTGAATTGTACCATGTAGTGATATTGGTATGTCAAACCCAACTAAAATTATGTAAAACCCCAAATATTTCTAAAACTTGTCATAGTGTTGTCAATTATAATTCCAAACAAAATTGTCATGGGAAATATAACTCAAAATATGCAACAACCCAAATAATTCCAAATTTTATCCCATATTTGAAAATTACATTATGTAAATACATTGGTAAAGGAAACTCAACTAAAAATATGAAACACCCTAAAAAAATTAAAAAAATCCTAGTGTTATTTATTGCACCACATTAGTACAAGAAACCTGACTAAAAATATGCAATAACTTAAAAATTTATGAAAAATGATATTACAAATTGCATTATACAATGATAGTGGTAGGGGAAACCTAACTCAAAATATGTAACACCCAAAATATTTCTAAATTTTTTACCAATGTTGTGAATTACATCACATAAGGACATTGGCATAGGAACCCTAACTCAAAATATGTAACACCCAAAATATTTCCTAAATTTGTCCTAATGTTGTTAATTATACTACACAATGACATTGGTATGGGAAACTCAACTCAAAAACACCTAAAATATTTATGCAATTTATCCTAGTGTTGTGAATTATGAAGTGCAATGACATTGGTATGGGAAACCTGACTCAAAACATGCAATAACACAAATATTTTTGAAATTTATCCCAATGTTAAAAATTTCACTGTGTAATGACATTGGTATGGGAAACATGAATCAAAATATGTAACACCCCAAATATTTCCAAACCTTTTCCTAGTGTTGTGAATTACATCACACAATGATATTGGTATGAGAAACCCAACTCAAAATATGAAAAACATTTGAAAAAATTGTCTTGGTGTTGCAAATTATGTCACACAATGATATTGTTATGAGATACCTGACTTGAAATTTGCAACATCCCAAATATTTCTATAATTTTTCACAATGTTTTGAATTTAATCATGCATCAAAAATGGTATGAGAAATGTAACTCAAACTATGAAACACACAAAATATTTTTAAAATTCATCCCAGCATTATGAATTATGCCATGCAAAGACATTGGTAAGGGAAACCTGACTCAAAATATGCAACACCCTAAATATTTTTTAAATTTTTTTCCCAACGTTATGAATGACACCATGAATCAAAAATTTTCAAAACCCCAATTTTTTTCTCAGTATTACAAATTACACCACACAACATTGGTACATGATACCTAACATAGAATATGCTACAAACCAAATATTTTCTAAATTTGTACTAGTATTGTAAATTACACTATATAATGAAATTGGTACAAGAAACTAAGCTAAAAATATGAAACGCCCCAAATATTTCCTAAATTTGTATTAGTGTTTTGAATTGTGTTACATAATGATATTGGTATGGGAAACCTAACTCAAAGAGTTGAAATATGAAACACCCCAAATATTTATAAATTTTTTTCTAATGTTATGAATTTTATCACACAACAACATTGGTATGGGAAACATAACCCGAAATATGCAACTTCTCAAATATTTTCAAAATGTGTCCTACTATTACAAATTGTGCCACATAATGATATTAGTATGAGAAAACTAACTCAAAATATGCAACACTCCAAATATTTATGAAATTTATTCAAGTGTTACAAATTATGATGTGTAATGACATTCATAGGGGATACTTGACTCAAAATATGCAACACCACAAATATTTTTAAAAAATTTCTCAGTGTTGATAATTACATCTTGTAATGACATTTGTATGGGAAACCCAACTCAAAATATGTAACACCCAAATATTCATTAAATTTGTACCAATGTTATGAATTATGCCATGAAACAACATTGATATGGAAAATCTAACTCAAAATAGGCAACAACCCAAAAATTTCAAAACAATTTCTAGTGTGGTGAATTACTTTGTCCAACAATAAATGTAGGGGATACCTAACTCAAAATATGAAACACCTAAAATATTTATAAGATTTTTTATAGTTTTGTGAATTACACCATGAATTGACATTGGTAATTAGAAACCTAAATTCAAATAAGCAACACCCAAAATATTATAAATTTTGTCCCAATGTTATGAATTACATCATCTAACTACATTGGTATGGGAAAGTTGACTTAAAATATGAAGCACCCTAAATATTTTTGAAACTTGTCCCAATGTTATGATTTAAAATGCACACATATATTGGCAGGGAAACCAAACTCAAAATATTCAAGAACCCAGATATATCCAAAAATTTTATTAGTGTTGTGAATTACATAACATTGATATGGGAAACTTGACTCAAAATATGTAACACCCCAAACATTTCCAAAAATTTTCCTAGTATTGCAAATTACACTATGTAATGACATTGGTATGGAAAACTAGACTAAAAATATGAAACACCCCAAATATTTCTAAAATTTGTCCTAGTTTTATGAATTCCACCATGTAACGACATTAGTATAGGGAACATGAGTTAAAATATGTAACACCCCAAATATTTCCTTAATATATCCCAATGTTGTAAATTTTTCCATGCAAAAAAATTGATATGAGAAACCCAACTCAAAATATGCAACACCTCAAATATCTATGAATTTTGTCCTTGCATTATGAATTTCACCATATAGTGACATCGATATGAGAAACCTGACTCAAAGTATGCAACACCACAATTTTTTTGAAAAATTTCCCATTGTTGTAAATTGTGATGCATAATTACATTGATACAAGAAATGTGAATCAAAATATGCAACACCCAAAATATTTTGAAAACTTGTCCAAGTATTGAAAGTTTTGGCATATAATGACATCGTTATATGAAACCCAACTCAAAATATGAAACACCCAAAATATTTTTGAAATGTGTCTATGTTACAAATCACTCCCTATAACAAAATAGGTAATAGAAACCTAATTCAAAATATGTAACAACTTAAATATTTTTTAAATTTGTCTGAGTATTATGAATTTTGATGTGTAATGACATTGGTAAGAGAAACTTGACTCAAAATATGCAACATCCAATTTTTTTGATATTTTTTCTAGTGTTATAAATTGAATTATGCAACAACATTAATATGGGAAACTTGAATCAAAATATGAAACACTATATATTTCTAAAATTTGTCCCACTATTTTGAATTGTGCTACACAAAAATATTGGTATGGGAAACCTGACTCAAAATATGCAGCACACCAAATATTTATTAAATTTATTCTAGTGTTATGAATTGTGCCACATAAAAACATTGGTACATGAAATATGACTCAAAATATGAAACACCCCAAATAGTTTTTAAAATTTTCCAAGTGTTTTTAATTTTGTCACATAATGAGCTTGGTAAAGGAAACCCAACTCAAAATATGCAACACCCCAAATATTTATGTATTTTTTCCTAGTTTTTCAAATTGTGTTTCACAACAACATTAGTATAAGAAATTTGAATCAAAAGATGCAACACCCCAAATTTTTTCAAAATTTGTACTAGTGTTATGTATTATTCTATGTAATGACATTGGTATGAAAAACCTAACTCAAAATATGCAACAACCTAAATATTTCTAAAATTTATCCAAGAGTTAAGAATTATGGTGTGCAATGACAATTATATGGGAAACCTAAATAAAAATATGTAACACCCAAAATATTTATAAAATTTATCTTAGTGTTGAAAATTATGTTAGGTAATGATATTGGTATAAGAATCCTCACTCAAAATATGTAACACCCCAAATATTTGTCAAATGTTTCCCAATGTTGTGAATTATGCTATTCAATGATATTTTTATGGGAAACATGACTAAAAATTTTCAACACCCCAAATATTTTTGAAATTTTTCCCAATGTTTCAAATTATGCCATGTAATGACATTTGTATGGGATACCTGAATAAAAACATGTAACACCTTAAATATTTATATATTTTTTCTATTGTTGTGAATCTCTCCACACATCGATATTGGTATGGGAAACCTGACTAAAAATATGCAACACCTTAAATGTGTACAAAATTTATCCCATTATTTTGAATTATGTCATGTAATGGCATATGTATGGGAATCCTTACTCAAAATATGCAACAAACTACATATTTATGAAATTTGTCCTAATGTTTTGAATTATGATGCACACTAACATTAGTAGGGGAATAAGACTCAAAATGTGTAACACCTCAAATATATCTAAAATTTGTGCCAATGTTGTGAATTTTACCACATTGGTATAGGAAACCCAACTAAAAATATGAAACACCCCAAATATTTTGAAAATTTATCCCAATTTTATGAATTAAACCACACAATGAAATTGGTATGGGAAACTAAACTCAAAATATGCAACACCCCAAATATTTCATAAATTTGTCCCATTTTTATAAATTAAGACACAAAATGACATTAGTTCAAGAAACATGACTCAAAATATGTAATACAAAAAAATATAGTATTTTGTCTCAATGTTGTGAATTATGTCATGCAATAAAATTGGTACATAATACTTGACTCAAAATATAAAACACCCAAAATATTTTTGAAATTTATCCCAATGTTACAAGTTTCATAATTCAATAACATTGGTATGGGAAAACTGACTCAAAATATAAAACACCAAAAATATTCTCAAAATTTGTTGTAGTGTTATAATTACACCATGAAACAACATTATTATGGGAAACCTAACTTAAAAGACACAACACCCCAATATTTATAAAATTTGTCTATGTTGTGAATTGTACCACTAATGACATTTATCAAAGTGGGACATAATCGAGGATCAATATAGATATGATTGAATACATGAAACTTAACATGTAAGGACTAGTAAATCCAAAAAAACAACTCAAATCAAATAAACTTGTCTTCACAATAAATAAATTTTATTAGAAACATTTACTCATAGCTTATTAGCAATGAGAAATTTAATAATGTACATTATATAGGTGAAATATAAACATGTCCTCTCATCCTCATGAATGTGGGACTATATTTCACATTGACCTTTATTAAACACCTAAGTGACACATAATAAAGATAACTAAACATGTCTACGGAAAAAACATTAATTGGTATAAAAACCTACACTAACATCTCCCTTTAAGAATAAATTAGGTGGGTGTTATAATTGGGTCATGGCACAAAGGCTTGATGAAGTATCTAAGTAAAATGAAATTCCCCCCAAAGGAAGATGCTAGATCTATATGAACCCAAAGAAGAGCACACAAATGAAGATAATTATTATCAATGAAGTTTTTGGTGAATATATCAACGATTTTATCCATTATATGGATGTAGTGGAGATCAATAACTTAACCATACATAAGATTCTAAATGAAATGCAAATGAATATAGATATGCTTGGTCCATTGATAAAGGACAAAATTACTATAGATATGGATTATGTTTTGGTTTTCAAAGAACATGGTTGTTGGTCATAGAAACTAGATGCCAAACTTAGTGATGATCCCCTAAATCTAAATAGCCTCAGTGGAAGAATTAATATATCCTTTATATTCTACCTTGGTAGAATATAAAACAAAAATATTATAATTCTTGTTTTACTAACGCATCAGATTTGAACCAAGGGATAAATTATAGGTTGAAGTTGATTTATGATTCTAAATATCCCTAACCAAATATAAATATATATAACCAATAAACTCAACATTAATGTCTGATACATTGTGAATCCTAAAACTATGAGTACCCTAAATGTAGTAGAGAACCCCATTGGCTACTTTCCTATGTAGCTCTTATGGTTCCTACATGAATATAAAGATCATGCCCACTGCATATGAAGTGCTAGCACTAGTGTGTGTAAGGTAGATGATATTACCAACAAGTTATTGATACGAGGTAGCATAAACCAAATAATATGGATAATCATCCTTAAGATTTACACCAAATAGAAAAAAAGTTTGATAAAGCTTATAGTCATCCATGTTAAACTATTAAATTAAATCAATACATACTTAAATTGTACAATAGTGATCCTAAAGTCAAATTGAAAAATTATAATCCAAAGGAAGTAATGAAATAATCCAAAGTTATTCATTAATAATCTATTATAAAAATAAATTTTTATTGACGTGATGGTGGATTAAAAAATCTTTATGATCAATAGGTCATATAGGTAGAGAACTAAAATCAACAATGAATCATCCTACTAGAATATGTAGACATACAGATTAGAATGGCTTCCATTGAGCCCAGTTGAAATAAAAAAAGAGTGCATCTAGGCATACCAAGATTAAGGATCTTGTTTACGTCCATAGATATATTTATAAAGTTTGTAAACTAAGGTGGAATCTTAAGGTCACTCTGAAGAAAAACATTATTCACATCCATCTGATGAACATCTTAGTGATGTGTTATGACAATAGCAAGATTGAGTTATATTGAGTTCATTTTGGAAACTAGGGTGAACATCATATTATAGTCAATGTTAGGTACCTAAGAAAAAACATTTAATGCCAAACATACTTTAAACTTGTCTATAGACCCATTTGTTTCAAATTTTATTGAGTAGATCCACCTACCTTGAGTAAGTTTTATTCACTTAGGAAGAGGGATTAAATATCAATTATTGTTACTTAGTAAATAACCATACTCCTCTTCCATATTGGTATCCCACTTAAGAGTTACTTATGCCTTATGAAATGATAACGAATTGGAAGCAAATTTAATGAAATAATTTAGGGCATTATGGAATTGTGAATGTGTTTGCCTATTATTTGATGGATATCCAACTCATTGGCCAACACTTTACAATGTATATATGGCCCAAATAGTACTAATTATAAAAGAGTCTAGATGATATTAATCATACTCTAAATATATATTGGAAGAGGAGGTGAATACTCATTACTAATCTCATCATTAGAATTAGAAAAAGAATCTGAATCATCAAGAAGATACTTGGGTAGATATGAATCATCAAAAGTCTCATCAAATCCCATTTCATCCAAGGAAGGGGGAGAGGTTTTGAGTGTGGAATATAAATGACCATATTTAAAATTAACACTCCTCTTAATGAACAACTCATGATTGGTACTATGGAGAATCCTGTATCACTTAACACCCTCTAGATATCTAACAAAGATGCAAGGATAAGTTTGAGATTTCATTATCTTATATTTATTCTTTATAATGTATGTCATAGTAGGATATACAAAAAATATTAAGTGATTTGATGTGTTTTTTAAACCACTCCAAGATTCAAAAGTAATGAATCTCTTTAATGTTTTATGAGGAACCTAGTTCTTGATATAACAAGCATAGTTGATGGCCTTGACTCAATACTAAGGTGTAAGAGACTTGGGGTGTAGCATATATTTGGCCATTTTTTTAAGGACATATTCTTTTTATATGAAAAATAAATCTACTAAGGACCATATGGAACTATATCTTGTAGTTCAATCCTCTCTGAAGTGTATAATTATTCAAAAAGGTTATTGACATACTCATTACCATTATTGGTGTGTAAAATATTGATGTAATTTATTCACTAATTTTATAAAAGTGCATTTAAGTCATAAAAATTATCAAAAACCTCATATCTATAGTTAATAAATTACACCCAAGTATACCTCAAAAATTCATCGATGAAAGTAAACATGTCTAGTAATGTCACTATGAAATATCTATAATCTATTTGGACCTTCACAATTTTAATTTTTCATAATTATCATTAGGATGATTAAAAATTATGTAACCTTGGAAAAACATCATCTTAAAAATAAACAGGATTTAACCCATAAACTATGTCATGATGATTGAGTTTATCTAGCTAGCAATAGTTGAGATGGATGAATCACTCATGCCATAGTTTATCACCCCATATGAATGAGTTATTAGTATATTAGAGGGTTGATTATGAGAAAATTGTGATACATTATATAATTATGAATAGAGATATACTTTCCCAAATAAAAATATAGACTCACCATCTACTTCCCTAATAACCACTAAATTAGGTGTGAATTCAACTCTCTTTCCAAAACTGATGTGAGTGATATGATAAAAAAGGAGATTGGTGGATAATGAGGGAACACATAGAACACAATGAAATTCCCAATCATTAACTTAGATATATCATCTCCCACTAAAATTTTTATAAGTATCATCACCCAACAAGATGGGAGGCATATAACAAGGCTCCAAGGATGATAACATGTCCTATGAAAAATCCATGTGATGTAATACACTAGAATAAATTACCCATGTGGAAGGCTAGGATGTAACTATAAAAAGTGATATACCCTTATGTTCTCCATTTATATTTTATTTATCCTTATAATACTGTTGTGTTGATAAAAATTAATTGATTGAATCATCAATATGGATATTGTGCTTCTCAAGCATCTTTATCAGTTGGTTAATCTACATCGTCATGCATTTAGATTCATCATGCCCATATTTATTGTAGTAAGAACATGAAAGTCACACTTTATTGTATTTCCCATCTGAAGGGGATGACTCTTTTGATGCTTTGGACTTATCATCATGTTTTTGACCCTTTATTTTTTTAGGTCCTTGTTTTGTTTCTTATCCTTGATAATGAAAGCCTTCTATTTTTCATGACTCACAATTAAGGCATGAAATTTAGATGACATTAGTGTACCCATTTAAATAATTTTCTCTTTCTTCCAAGTTAAGCTAATATTAAAGTGATCCAATAATGACATGGTCCATGTAGCTCTAAGGAAATACTTGGTGGTATGGAAGGTAAAAATGGAGATATAATAGTCAAATTACAACTTGGAAAGGATGTAAATAATCAATTGATCATCATTTTTCTCAATGACACACAATTTCAACTGAAACTTAAGTGATTGAAACTTTGTGAATAAGTCCTATATAATGTCAAAGTCACATGGGCTCAACCTGATAAGATCATTCTTCAACTCATGATCTCTCATCATGTCTTACTTATGGAATAGTTTTTCTAATGTTGTCTAGACTTCTTTAGGATTAGTTGGAGATTCAGTATGAAATAGTAAGTCAGGATGCATGGGTAGGCATAGAGGAAAATAGGCTTTGTCACTTCTATTAAACCACTCTGAATTCTCTACATAAAGTGTTGGTTCTTTTTTTGTAACCATCATTATTCAATGTAAGCTTTTTCTCCTCAATAGGATTTTCACCTTGACTTTCCATTCATGATAGTTGAATGGTGTAAGAAGTGGAGCTAAACTCTAAACACATGGTTCAAAAAAGAAGTATGTGCTGAACTATGTGTACTGAAAGGTTAGGAATGTGTGACCATATGAATCTATAGAGGTTAAATTCTACAAGGAATAAAAATGTCACCAATTCATGTAACTCAAAAAAAACTTGCACTTTTAAAAAATGGTGCCAAAAAGGAGTTGTCTATTGAAGGTCATAGAAATTTTAATGTTTATTGATAGTAAAAAATAATGATATCCACTTTGCATAAATGTTTTTTTGGTGTGAAAACAATTTGTACTAACTTTGTGAGAAAAAGTTCAACACCCTTGGGTTGGTTATGATCAAGGGATAACCTCCCATATGACCAAGAGCTAAGATCTATGATAAATGCCCCATTGATTGATTGGTGAGTGATGTCACAGAAAATTTCATTCAATTTGATGATGTATAGTGTCACTTGACATGAGATTAAATTTGACAGTTGGATGGATGTCATGGATGAGTGTCAAGAGTTATAGGGCACAAAATCATTGATTTTTAGGAAGGTCAAATGTCTGTGGTGAGATCCAACACATAGGCACAAATGGATGTGATTTATAGGCATAACATAACAAGTAAGTGTGATGCATTGGGTGTAGGATGATGGGTAGGCATGACATTATAGTAAGGCACAATTTAATAGGTAGGTGTGGCATGGTAGGAAACAACAATATGGTATAGTGGTGAGACATGGTAGGTAGGAATGATGTGATAGGTAAGCATAATGAATATCACATCCTCATGCTATGTGTTGACATGGTGATGTGGCTCAACCCATGTAAATTATGGGGACACAATGGTGTGGCTTATATCAACATATCTTTTATGGATGTGTGAGTGTATAATTTGAGAAACAGTTAGAGTCTAATTTTTTTTGAAGTCATTGAACCAATTGATATGACATGAAACCAGTAAGGAAAACCTTAGATCTTGAAAAATATGTATATTTTACTTAAAAACCATTAAATACCCACTTCATATTTTAGAAAACCTATACAAACATAGAAAAAAAATTTAGTTGAAGACTCTAGCAACAAAAATATGTGTAAAAACTAAAAAATATACTTAAAACCCTTTGAAATGGTTGAATATGTCTATCACAAACCTAGGTCATGTTTACATCCATTCCTAAGGTTTTGACACCCACTAAATCCAATGGCACTATCTATTTTTTGTCTAGATACTCAGGTAGTCAAATTTTTAAAAGTTTTCTAGAAACCCCACCAAACTCTTGAAAAGGAAAATCAATGAAAAATACCTGAATAAGATAGAATGCTAGATCCCACAATGGGAGAAATGACATTAAACTATCAAAAAAATCTTTGATACCATACTAGAGTGGGTCATAATTGAAGATCACTCTATATAGGATAAAATGCACAAATCTTAACCTATATGGAGTAGTGAAATCCAAATAAATAACTCAAATGGAATAAAATTGTATTCACAATAAATAAATTGTATTAACAACATTTACTCATTAGTTCATAGCCATAAAATATTTACAAAGATAATTATATAGGTGAAAGTTAAACATATACTCATGTATTCATCAATGTGGGATTATATTTCACAATTATATTTATTAAACACCTACATGACACATAAACAAGATAACTAAACATGTGTATGGAAAAATAATTAAATGGAATAAAAACCTACACTAACAACACTAGTATGGGAAACCCAACTCAAAATATGTAACACACCAAATATTTATATTTTTTTCCCAATGTTGTGAATTTCACCCTGTAACAACATTTGTATGGAAAACCAGACAAAACTTATGCAACAACCCAGATTTTTTAAATTTTTTCCCTAATATTTCATATTATGACATGTAATCACATTGGTAAAAAATAATCAGATTAAAGTATGTAATACTCAAGTATTTTTAAAATTTGGTCCAATATTATGAATTATGTTACACAATGACATTGGTATGGGAAACCCAACTCAAAATATACAACACATAAAATATTTATAAAGTTTGTCCCAATGTTATGAATTGAAAATCACAATGACATTAGTATGGGAAACCTGACTCAAAATATGAAACACCATAAATATTTTTAAAAACAATCTACTGTTGTGAATTGCATTGTGAAACAAAATTGGTACATGAATCTTCAATCAAAATTTGTAACCATACATATTTATAAAATATATCATAGTGTTGTGAATTAACTACACAATAACATTGGTATGAGACACATAATTCAAAATATGCAACACCCTGATAATTTCTAAAAAAATTCCCAGTGTTGCCAATTGTGTCACATAATGACATTGGTATGGGAATCCTAACTCAAAATATGTAACACCATAAATATTTCCAAAATTTTTCATAGTGTTTTGAATTTATTCTCATAATGACATTGGTATGATAAACTTGACTCAAAATATGTAAAACCCCAAATATTTTTAAAATTTGTCCAAGTGTTATGAATTGTGTAGTGCAATGATATTGGTATGGGAAACCTAACTCAAAATATGAAACACCCAAAATATTTGTAATATTTCTCTCTATATTTAAAATTATGTTGTGTAATGACATTGGCATGATAAAATTAACTCAAAATATGAAACAACCTAAATATTTACAAAACTTATACCAATTTTATTAATTACACCATAAAATGACATTGGTAAAACAAACTTGACTCAAAATTTATAACACCCCAAATATTTTTGAAATTTGTCTCAGTGTTGCATAATGTGCCATGTAGTGACATTGATATTACAAACCTGACTCAAAATATGCAACACCCAAAATATTTCTAGAATTTGTATAAGTGTTGTGAATTGTTCCATGCAAATGACATTGGTATGGAAAACTCAACTCAAAATATGTAAAATCACAAATATATATGAAATTTGTCCCAGTGTTACAAATTGTGTAACAAAATGACATTGGTATGGGAAACCCAACTCAAAATATGTAACACCCAAATATTTAAAATTTTTGTCCTAATGTCATGAATACATAATGACATTAGTACAAGAATTCTGAATCAAAATATGTAATACCCCAAATATTTATGAAATTTGTCTTAGTGTTGTAAATTGTGTTTCACAATGACATTGGTATGGGAAACCTGAATCAAAGTATGTAACACCCAAAATATTTATGAAATTCTTCCTAATGCTAAGAATTGTATTGTTCAATGACATTAATATAGGAAACCTATCTCAAAACATGCAACACCAAATATATTTGTCCATGTATTTCAAATTATGTTATATAATAACATTGGGATGGGAAGCGTGACTCGAAATATGAAACACCCCAAATATTTTTAAATTTTTTCAAAGTGTTACAAATTGCATTATCTAGTGATATTAGAGTGGGAAACATGACTCAAAATATACAACACCCCAAATATTTTTTAATTATTTTATGTGTTGCTAATTTTGATGTATAATGACACTAATATGGAAAACTTGGCTCAACTTATGCAAAACCCAAAATAATTATAGAATTTATTCTAGTGTTATGAATTATGACATGTAATGACATTGGTACCTAAAACCTAACTCAAAATAGGCAACACCCAAAATATTTACAGAATTTGTCCTACTATTGTCCATTGTGCCATGCAATGACATTGGTATAGGAAACTTGAATAAAAATGTAAAACATCCAAAATATTTTCAAAATTGTGATAGTGTTTCAAATTGGGATATGAAACGAGTTGGTATGGGAAAATTTACTTAAAATATGTAACACTCCAAATATTATTTAAATTTGTCCCAATGTTATGAATTATGATGTATAATGACATGGGTATGGGAAATCTAAATCAAAACATACATAACCCCAAATATTTATAAAAAATTTCCTAGTCTTTTAAATTATGATGCACAATGACATTTGTGTGGGAAACTAGATTCAAAATATGTAAGAAAGAAAACATTTCAAAAATTTGTCCTAGTGTTGTGAATTGTGTTATATAATAACATTCATATAGGAATGCTAATTCAAAATATGCAACACCCTAAATATTTTCAAATTTTGTCCAAGTGTTGTAAATTATGTCATGCAAAAATATTGGTACATCCTAAACCTGACTCAAAATATGAAAATCCAAAAATATTTCTAAAATTTTTCAAAATGTTGCAAATTACATAGCTCGATGACATTGGTACATGAAACCTAAATCAAAATATGAAACACCAAAAATATCTGTGAATTGTTTTCCAATGTTGTGAATTGCACCATGTAATGACATTGGTATGGGAAACCCAGTTAAAAATATAAAACACATAAATATTTTTGAAATTTGTCCTAATGTTATGAATTGCATCAAATAATGACATTGGAATAAAAAATCCAACTCTAAATATGTTAAACCCCAAATGTTTTTGAAATTTTTCTCAATGTCATGAATTGTGTAGTGTAATGACATTGGTATGGGAAACATGATTCCAAATATTTAACACTCCAAATATTTTAAAAAAAATTCACATTATTTTGAATTACATTAGACAACAACATTGGTACATGAAACTTGATTCAAAATATGCAACACCTCAAATATATGTAAAATTTATCCTAGTGTTGATAATTTTCCTCATGATGACTTTGGTACAAACACTCTGACTCAAAATATGCAATACCCCAAATTTTTATGAAATTTCTCAAGTGTTTTAAACTATGTCATATGATGAAATTGGTACTAAAAACCCAGCTCAAAATATTCAAGACCCCAAATATTTTTGAAATTTGTCCCAATTTTGTGAATAACACCAATAATGATATGGTATGTGATGAAAATATCATATCAAAAACTTGCATTTCTACTTACACTTGCTTGAAAACTTTCTATTCCTTCTTTACCAATAGACCAAAACCTTAAACTCTTTATTATCAAAGTTTATAAACATATATAAACATTAAAATGCCTAATTTTAAATCATCTCTAACCACTTCTATTACTCATCACCATTCATGTCATTCAACATTCCACTTCTTATTTTCTAAGACTTTTATCCCTATTTTAGTGCAAATATAATGTTATATTCCATAAAAAATATCATCAAGGAAAAGCAAATAGTTTTTTAGTACCCTATTCCATTCCATTACTTCACATAAAAAGTTAGGTTGTGTTTTTTTGTACAGTCTTATACCTATAGGCTTACCTAACACTCCAATTAGCCCTCCAAATGCACAAAGATCCATGGTTTGACCATTATGTACATTATTTGACCAAACCAAAAATATTTTTGACCACCCTTTTGGCCAATATTTCTTTTGAATCCAATTTTAGTCCTCAACTCTTCACAAAGTTTAAACTTTCTTCTTCAACCTATCCTAACTATGTCCTTAAGCCTTTAAGCACAACAAAGGACCCTAAAATCTATAATATAGAGGTCAAATAGTCTTATAAATGAATCATTCACTTAGGTCACACTAAAAAACACAAGATTATAAATTTTTGTGAATTTTTAAGGTTTAGTTTTCTCCCAATGAGCAAAACCCAAGAAGTTAGGGTTTAAGGCCATTGTACAAGCCAAGGCTTTATAAAATTTCATATATTGATCCCAAAATAGTTTTAAGACAAATAAAAACTTATAATAGGTCTATCTAATTACCATTAAACTTTTTCATTCAATGGTCAATGTCCTATAACCCTCAGATCACTCACAAATAAGGAAAACACAGTTCTTTAGACTGTATTCTATTAACAAGAACATGGGTATATAGGGTTTCATTTTATTTTCAAATTATAAGGATTATTTAGCTTTAAATAGGTTTCTCACTACATTATATTAGTATAATAAATCCCTCTCTATCACTTTGAGTCCAAAAAATAATCAAAACTACCTATAACATGGTACAAAATTCTAGTTTAGTGATTGTAGGTTTTCCATGAATAAAACTATGATCAAAATGAAACTCACTTACCCTTATCAATATATATTACAACTATAGTTATATTAAATATTCATAAATTTCCATTGTCTAAACCTCCATATAAATTCAAGTGAGGAAATGGTTCAAATACTCAGACTTTGTTTAAAGAAGACTATATGTTACATTCCCTGTTTAGCATACTTGGTAGACTTCTCAAAATTGACTGCTTCCAACTCAAGTTATCATTACCTATATCCACAAAAGAGAATATAGTTTTATCATAAAAAATAACAATAATCCTAAAGTAAATTCACTCACCATTTTATTTTTTAAACACTTCTTATGCTTTATTCCAACCATACAAATTAATGACACATAAAAAAATGATATCACTTCAGAATTCAATATCTTTCATTAAGGTCATATAAATAACATGTAAACCTGATAATACATAGTTATCGTATGAGTTATTATTAAAAATGACATTATTTATTGATGTCTTTTATACATAATATGGATTTACACTTAGTCTTTCATCCTTGTTATGGTAGACTCCTCACCATTTTCTTGACCATGTCTCCCTGTTCTCGATTCCTTCTCCTCCTCAAACTAAAACACACATTATATCCTTTATAAATATAATATTGAATCCTAATAGATAAAATTGTAATTATTTATTGATAAATAACTTCCAACAACTCTTAGACCCATGTAGGGTGGTGGACTGCCACCTTATACCTTAATTGACTTATCACAAAACTCTCATGAAAAATACATTTATATTATCCACCTAGGTTCATTAAGACTCCCACATACAAAATTGTCCCCTTACATGAATTTTTAAACCTAAAACACATCATTAGACTCTCATTCCAACTTTTAAAATTCAAATTACACAAAAGGGTGGAAAATTATTTTTTAGACTCAAATTCAAATATGACTTACAATTCTGGACTCTTATCAACTTGACACCACACCTGAAACACTTAAACATTCTTATGTATCAGAAGTGGGATAATTTTAAGATGCTCCTACATCATACTCCCAAGGGGAGAAAAAATTGACACCCATATTCTTCTTCATTCAAACTGTCATATAAGTGTGTGTGATCTTGACTACCACACTTGTATCTTATATTGCATCTTGATATCTTTGTCCACACCATACCTGCAAGATACAACATATCATTAAAGAAAAAATGTTTTTTCTAATGCCCTTAAGGCATTCTCCAACTATCCTCTTTGCATGCTTGTTTCTCTTTATCCAAAGCATCTTCATGTGCTTTGTATACTTCACTCTTCCTCTTTACATTAGCCATCAATGCATCTTGTTCATCTCCTTACATGACTTCTCATTAATCTTCCACCTATACTTTAACTTCAGTAGTTGCAACTTCTTCATGTATAATGTCCTCATGTTTTTGACTCCTTCTTGCATTCAATAGTGATCTTATTTTAGCTACCATTGCTACATTCCACAAGTCTATGTTCTCTTTTATGATGTATTTAATCATCTCTCTATACATTTCATGAGGATCAAATCCATATTCATTCTTAAAAGACTCATAAAAACTTGAATATTCCTCATACCTTTCCTTTTTCTGATGTCCCATTGATCCTTTAGCTTCACTTGCATCCTCTTGAGTGACGATATCTTCATTCTTCATGACATCTTTCTTCTAAAATGGCTGAATTTCTTGTTTTTGTTCCATAAACATGAATCTACCTTGATTTTCTTCTTCATATTGACTTCTTTTGATCACCACTTGGTTACATTATTCCTCCTTTTATTCTTCAAGCCTATGACTAGGCTCAAATATCTCAATTTTATCTTCATCTCTCAGACCTACATTCACTAATAAATAATTATATTTCAAAACATGAGGCTTGATTGCATCTTTTATGTTCTTCTCTTCTCCACTAATTGCTTGATTGGCCACTTGAGTGGCTTCTTTCTCATGACCCATCTAAGATGTGGGTTCATAATATATTTTAGCTACTCTATCTTGGTTAGCATCTCATCCATTTTTTACCTCATCTCTACCATCTCTCTCTCCATCTCAATCTTCTTTTTTTGGTGTCTTCATGCACCATCTATCCTCTTTGCTTGCTTGTTTCTCTTTCTCCCAAGCATCTTCATGTGATTTTTATACTTCACTCTTCCTCTTTACATTAGCCATCAATGCATCTTGTTCATCTTCTTGCATGACTTCTCATTAATCTTCCACCTATAATTTAACCTCAGTAGTCCTAACTTCTTCGTGTAGAATGTCCTCATGTTCTTGACTCCTTACATTCAATAGTGATCTTATTTTAGCTACCATTGCTACATTCCATAAGTCTATGTTCTCTTTTATGATTTTTTAATCATCTCTCTATACATTTCATGAGGATCAAATCCATATTCCTTCTTAAAAGACTCATAAAAACATGAATATTCCTCATACCTCTCCTTATTCTGATGTCCCATTAATCCTTTAGCTTCACTTTCATCCTCTTGAGTGAGGATATCTTCATTATTCATGACATATTGCTTTTAAAATGTCTGACTTTCTTGTTTTTGTTCAATAAACATGAATCTACCTTGATTTTCTTCTTCATATTGACTTCTTTTGATCACCACTTGGTCATATTATTCCTCCTTTTATTCTTTGAGCCTATGACTAGGCTCAAATATCTCAATTTTATATTCATCTCTTAGACCTACATTCACTAATAAATCATTAGATTTCAAAACATGAGGCTTGATTGCATCTTTTATCTTCTTCTCTTCTCCACTAATTGCTTGATTGGCCACTCGAGTGGATTTTTTCTCATGACCCATCTAGGATGTGGGTTCACAATATATTTTAGCTAATATATCTTGGTTAGAATCTCATCCATTTTTTACCTCATCTCTACCATCTCTCTCTCCATCTCAATCTTCTTTTTGGTGTCTTCATGCACCATCTTCTCTTTGTGGTGGATTTTCTCAACCTTGCCATTTTTCCTTTTTAATTTTACTCTCCTCGTCTCAACTAATATGCATATAAATTCTTTGGCCTCATCTAGACCTATTCTCCTTTTTGACAAGCCTTCTCTTACTTTCCACATCATGACCTCACTTGGGTCTCTCTTGTTCTACCTATAGGACTCAAGCTCACCCATGAGCTTCCTTCTTCAGCTTCTCAAGAGATCTTCTCTTTCTCTTCAAGTATTATTGGATTAAGGGTTATTCCACCTATATTATCACTTTATTTCAACTATTTTTACCTCTCACACACCTTTAGCCTTATCATTTTACCCATACATTATTCATTAGATTCTTCACTATATCATCTTTCTCAAAACAATAATCAACATGTACTCAACACTATGTATTCAAAAACTAGCATATTCAAAATCACAATTCATACCTTGCCTCAGAATACTCCTAATATAATACCAAAATGATGTGAATCTCATATCAACAAGCTACACTTCCTTGTAAACTTGCCATTCCTTGTTTATCAGTATACCAAAAACTCAAATTCTTGATTATCAAAGTTTCTAAACATATGTAAACATTTAAATGCCTAATTTAAAATCATATCTAATAACTTCCATCACTCATCACCATGCATGTCATTCAAAATTCCACTTCTTATTTTCTAAGCTTTTTAGCCCTATTTCAATGTAAATCTATTTTTATGTTCTATATACAATCTTGTAGTCATATAAAATGCAAAAATTAGCAACTTCAATGTGGATAATGACACCCAACCCTTAGGTCCTTCTTGCTTACTCTCATGACCCTCATAGGCATATTTTCATTGATTCTTAATCATCCATATCCTTCTAGACATGATTCTAGCTAAGCTAGGCCCATTTTTCCAAGACTAATCTATCCCCCTATGTCTCATTAGCTTAGGACAATAGTGCCACACTAGGACTATAGTGATGATGCCACTCTTTTCTACTTTTGATGCTCTTTTCCAAGTGCATTTTTAACCCTAATGGTTAGTTTCTTCTAGTTCCCCATCCTTATCCTCGTCAACCTAATGTGAGCACATTAAACCCATGAACAATAGATCCCTATAAAATCCCATTAAAATATAATTTGGAAAGGGTTGTCAATTATCACTAAGCAATAATAAAATCAATACTACTTAAGCAATCTTTCCCTATTATTTTCATATAGCCAACTAATATACTTAAAAGCTTATTCAAATACTTACACTCATCCTTAACCACCTTAAGCACATCTAGTTTAGTATTTTCCATATTCATATACTTAATTTCACAAAGCACATCAAGTAGGGGAACTACATATGGCTTGATCCCTCTTCAGAGTATTGGTATGTATGCAATGTGCCCACACAAGGGGTGTGGATATAGATTTAGTGAATCTTACACACAATAACCCCACCCCCATCTTTCTTAAAATTGGTCAAAGTACAATGGAGTATAGGGTTTTATATAAAATCTGATCTATAGGAACCTCTATATACTTATTGCTACTGAAACTTTATGGATAGGGTCACACAGACATAGTGAATAAAACCCAAAAATCTTAGATCATAAGGACAAAAGCAATAAAGGTAGACTACAAAATTAGTGCCACTCTTATCCCCTTTCAGTTCTCTTGTCCAATCATAAAATGAAGGTCAGATCTATGTTTTTGATAGTGTCCTAGTCCTGCATAGTGAATATCAGACCCTGTCTTAGTCATATCACCCTGTTCCCAGCTAAGTCTTATTTTATCCATCCTATTACTATTTTTATCAAAGATTGAATTACCATAAAATTTTACAAATCATTAGCTTGATAATTACACACTTATTTACTAATTTTACTACTCAGACCCTTTAACTAAATTATGAATAATACACCAATATTAAATAAATTATTAAATCATTTGGTGAACCTAACTTACTTTGTTATGCATAAAAACCATAGAAACAATAGGGTAAATTTCCTACTAATTTTTCTTGATTTTTTTTAAATTTTTTACATGCATAATAAAATCATAAATTAGCATTAAATTTTAAAATTTAATAATATTTTTAAAATAATTTTCTTTCAAACCCTAGTTGCCCATACTATGACCCACTATTTTTCAAGTAATTTTCCAATATTTTTTTGATTTTTTACTAGCATACTAGAGTCAAAAATTTGCATCAAATTTTAAAATTCTTTAGTAATTTCAAAATATTTTCATTCAAAACCCTAGATGCATGTACTATCTCCTATTTACTTTTTGAGGTATCACCTTACATCTAAAATTAGATTTCAAAAATGGATCTCACTTATTTTCAAAGATTTCTTGCATTATTATCAAATAATAAGGAGACCATACTCGGTCCTATCATGTACATGAATGATGAAGATTAACATATGTTAATAAAAATATTCATTCTCCACATTTCACCCTTATTTTTAATAATATGGAATGATATTGAGAAATTTATTGTTAAACATAGTATGATCCCTCTCCCTCAAAATAATGTTTACTTGTCTTTAATACAAGGTTTCATTACTTACTTTTTATCTCTCATCTGGATTTTTTTTCAAGATTATCATGTTAAACACATTAAAAATATTATATCACATATCAAATTTTCTTATGCATTCATGCACCAATTCATGTTTTCTATCCCTTGCTTTATATCTCTCATATATAAATTTTTTCAAGTTTATCATGCTAAATACATTAGAAATGTCATAGCACATGCCAAAGTTATTTACACATTAATACACAATTCCATACTTATTATCCCTTGCTTTCTATCTCTCATGTGTAGTTATCTTTATAAACATATTTCTATATAACTTATAACTCCAATTAAATGCATTTTATCCCATATACATTGTTTTTACATAGAGGATCCATGGAATAAGCTAACAACCACCTGTCAAGTTTTAATGTGATATCTTATTGATAGGAAATAGTTTCCTTCTCCTCTCTCCCAAGAGGGTGATAGATACTTTCACTCTAACTAGGTACATTCTATCACCTCCCAAAAATTTGAGGTATCCTATATTATTGTTTTTAATGCATACATTTAGCCTATAGCTTATTCAAATCCTCTTCAACATATGTGTTTACATGTTCATTCAGAAGCAACTAGGGTTTGCACTTGTAAGAATTTAAAGAATCAAATCACCAATATGAGAAATTTAATTTCAGATCTACAAATTTATAATTATCTATTACATGAAAATATCACAACACTAGAAAATTAGATTATAATACAAAAAGCCTCAAAGACACCCTAGTGTCAATCATGTATATGCACCTTCACCTAGTCAATTAGTTACAAGCAATGTTACATATCAAAGCAATAAATCACATAAAAGTAAATATACAACTAGTGATTCAAAAATCATTCAAATATCAAATAAGAGTTCAAGTGAGGTAGTAAGGGAAATGATTGGATCAAACTACCTCCTTTACATCTAGTGAGAAGATCTAGATATTATTGTGCATATCATAAAATGCATGGGCATCACACAAATTCATGTTTGGCATTGAATAAACATATACAATAAATAATTTCTAATGAAGACCCTATACAAGGAAAATTAGTCAAGCAATCCATAGTGATATAGGAAAAAATTAATTAAGGGTCAAATTCAAAAATAGTACAAAAGTGGTTACCAAAGCATAATTTAGAATAATAAAAGGATTAAAAAGAAAAATTAGAGCAACAAGCAATACCAAAAGCACAGGAAAAACACAAAAATGATGTAAATCTACTTTTATAAAAGGAGGCTCAACATTCAAATCATTATGGGTTTGGTCAATAATATTTACAATAGTTTGATTATCAAGGTCAAGGTTTGGGCAAGCATGCTCAAAACATCACTACTCCTATTCTAGAAGTTGATAATGTTTTTCACCAAGGTTTGGGATTTATTGAACATCCTAAAGAAAATCATTCATAGACATAATTTATCAAAGGAAAATATCTAGATACAACAAAAGTCAACACTAGAATTCTATTAGTTAAAAATCAAGATTATAATGATGAGTGGAAAAATAGAGGTTATTATGATTTTCAAGATATTGAAAATGAATTTTAATGTTCAAATTCATATTCATAGCCATTCCCTCATGCTTCAAAATCATGCATGATTCCTTTGTTTGATACAAGACACCATGATAGGGAGGCTCACATGAGACTAATTGGTTAGTATCATTTCTTCTTAGTATCACTTATAAATAGCATCTTTTCAACTTCTTATACATAGTCTTATTTTAACTGATTATACATAGCTCAAAATATCAAAAATCCAAAAACAATACAAACTTTCAATATACAAAAATATTCAAATAATTCAAAATTCTAAAAACATTCTGATTGTATGCATCATCCATGCTTTACATTTATACTACTATGATAGACTTATATTTTGTTGTTATATGTTATTGTTTGTCAATTTATCTACATTACCATGCTTCACTTGATCTTATTTGAGTGTGTATAGTGACATCCAGATCTTTAATTGCTTCACTCTACCCATTGAAGGGGTGTCCTACTTATACATTAGAGACACACATCGATATACATAGCTACTGGGGGCATCTTCTACATGATTACACCATCTAGGTTATATCATTCCTAAACCACACACTCTAGTTATCATGATGATGTGCATTATTTACTAGATTACATAGATTAATCTATCAACATTCTACTAGTATATAGAACTTGTGTATTTCTTAGCATATACCTAGTCTTTTACTCCATGTATTGCATATTTTCACATTCTATCTTTGATTAGTTAGATGTGATTATATTTCTAGAATTCACATACTTTCATTTCTTACTTTGCATATCTATATTGATTGCATTTCTCAGTTCTTGTTTTGTCTCTTGTATGTGCTTTAGGAAATTTCTTAATGTCCTTTGCCTGTACTCTTGTATGTTTTTTGGATTTCATGCCAACCTTCCTTGTTTTAATTATATGTGTATGAATCATTTAAACATGCCTTATATTCTTGATTTCTAGTTTGAGTGACATGTTCCCATGTATCTTTTTTACTTGGCCCCTTGGCCACACTTATATGCTTCTTAGTTCTTGCCTTGTGTGCTTATTGCTTGATTTCTTTTCTATTGTTTACATCATGTACTATCTTTCTTTCTTGCATGCCATTATGGACATCATTCTCCATCCCTCCTTGAAAAATACATCTAACAACTAACACTTCCAGTTCTAATTCAATACATTGAACATGATATTACATTATTATATCTATCTAGGCATACCCTTGTTGATTTAAAAAATCTCTCATTACAAAACATGATATATCTTGAGATATATTATCAATTATTATTTCTATATCATGTATATTTACAACATAACATACTTGTAGGCCACTGTCTTCTTAGGGTAGTCATTGTAGAGTTTTCATTCCTACCCTCAAAAGAGGGGGGAATAAAAAAGGGTTTTTTTACAGAGATCAAAGCTCCTAATGATAAAAAAAGTAGCATTTAGAACACCTAAAATAGTAACCAGACATCAAACTAGTTAGAATAGACCAAGTAGATAGTGAAAATGCTAGAACAGTTACTAGATTTTACCCAAGACAATAGTGCTTAACATGGAATATAGTGTCATTACCACTAGTGTCAACTTTTGACACTCCCATACAAATAGAAAAAAAACTATACTTTTTATAATTAGGTAAAAAGGTAGGTTCAAATATAGTTTTGCATAGTTAGAATAGTTCAGAATCAAAAAAATTTAGTACACTTTTTATCAGAGAATATAGATATAGGGGGCATCATGTATAGCATGATTTCTCTCACTTCTAGTTTTAGACATGGTAATTGGTATAACTTCTAGATTAAAATCCATGTTATAGACACTAGTTATTGGGTGTAATATGTGCAACACATTTCTTTTCTTTTCTTTTTGAGTTTAGTATTACCCAAACATTCTCAATATTTATGTGCCTTATTCCATCTACAGGTGGGCAAAATCGTTTTGGAGTTGGATTTCATACAAGCCTAAATTCCACATTTCATAATGGCTTTCATATAAGTCTAGTGCACTAGTTTTAGATTCACTTTCATATAAGCCTAATCTCTATATTTTAGAATGATCAAGTGGTCTAGTTTCTAGAATATATTTACCTATCCATGTCATCATTGTTAGATTATAAATCATTCATGGGATTTAGGATCCATATCATATGACATATAGTTTATACTAGTAACAATTCATAGCTTCAATTCATGGGACAACGATAGAGCCAAAGGAGTATCTAACCTTTGTATTCTTGAGCCACCTACTTAGAGGGATTGGACACACAGTCTAAATATCAATCAGCATATGTATGACCACCTAGGTTCACTTAGTGGGTGATGATGGAGCCAAAGCGCAAACCTTTGTATTCTTGAGCCACTCTTAGGGAATTAAGCACTCAGTGTTATTCATGATATTACTCTTAGTTCAACACATATCTAGTATCACTTAGTAGCACAATATTTTTTGTATTGGTTCACATAATCAATGAGGTGTATTCATTCCTTTCTCTTCCTCTCTCTCTCTTACCTAGCTTTATATGTTCTTATTTTAGATATAGTGTATCTAGTAAGAATTGATCTACTCTTTTTTTTCTTGTAGATTCATACTTCACAACATGCTCTCTCCATGCACACCCAACATCACACATTTTCATGAGCTTCACTCTTATAGGTAAGTTCAAGTACACTTTATATTTTTTCCTTTATCCTAATATTTCACTTTAATACATCACTAGAATAAAGGGGGAAAATGTAGTCATATAAAATGAAAAAAATGGTAACTTTAGTGTGGCTAATGACACTGAACCCTTAGCTCCCTCTTGCTTGCTCTCATGACCCTCATAGGCATATTTTCACTAATTTACAGTCATCAATAGCCTTCTAGACTTGATCATAGCTGATACAAACCCTTTTTTCCATGAATAATCCATCCCCTTATGTCTTATTCGCTTAGGATAATAGCACCACACTAGGATTGTAGTGCCGGTGCCACTACTATCCACTTTAGCACTCTTGTAAAAGTTTATTTTTTGCCCTAACAATCAATATTCTGATTCCCCATCCTTCTCCTTGTCAACCTAATGTGAGAACATTCAACCCATGACCAATAGATCCTTATAAAATCCCATTCAAAGATCATTTGGAAAGGGTTCGAAAGTATCACTAAACAAGTAAGAATACAAGCAAGACTACTCAAGTAATCTTTCCCTATTCTTTGCATACAACTAGCTAATATACTTACAAACTTATTCAAATCCTTATAACAATCCCTAGCCACCTCAAGTGAATCTAGTTTAGAATTTTATATATTCATACACTCAATTACATAATACACATCAAGTGGGAAAACTACATATGGATTGATCCCTCTTTAGAGTATTGGTGTGTAGGTAGCATGCCCACATAAGTGGTGTGGATACATGTTCAATAAATCTTACACACACTAACCCCCCCTCTCTTTCTTTAAATTGGTCAAAGCATAATCGAGTATAGGGTTTGAAGAGTATACTCTACTAGGAGTTATACAAACTTTTGGCTATCAAAACTTCGTGGATAGGGTCATATAAACTTGGAAAATAGAACCTAGAAAGATCAGATCCTCAAGACAATAGCGGTATAAATGGACTATACTACTAGTGCTAATCCTATCCACTTTTAGTGCTCTTATCCCATCATAAAATGAAGGTTAGATCTTAGTTTGTGATAGTGTCCTAATCTTGCATAGTGAATATCAGCCATTATTTTTGTTGTATTAGTCAATATCTAGCTACTCTTATTTTCTCCATCTTATTACTATTTTTATCAAATCTTGAATTACCATCAAATTTTACAAATTCGTAGCTTAATAATTACACATTTATTTAGTGATTTTATTCAAAACCTTTAACTAAATTAGCAATATTACACAAATATTCCCAAAACTATTATATAAAATATCATCAAGGAAAAGTAAATATTTTTTTTAGTACCCTCTTCCATGTCATTGCTTCACATAAAAACTTAGGTTATATTCCTTTACAAAGTCTTGTACATGTAGGCTTAATTAACACTCCAATTAACCCTCAAAATGCATAAATATCCATGGTTTGGACATTTTATACATGATTTTACTAAAATAAAACTATATTTAATGACCCTTTTAACCAATCTTGATTTTAAATCCAATTTTAGTCCTCAACTCTTCACAAAAGTTCAACTTTTTTCTTTAACCTATCCCAACTAGGTCCTTAAGCCCTTAATCATAATAAAAGACCCTAAAATCCATACTATAGAGGTTATACAATCTTATAAATGACTTAATCACTTAGGTCACACTATAACACACCATATTACAATTTTTTGTGAATTTTTAAGGGTTAGTTTTCTCCCAATGAGCAAAACCCTAGAAGTCAAGGTTTGAGGCCACTGTATAGGCCAAGGCTTTATAAGATTGAATATATTGATTCATAGATAGTTTCAAGACAAACCAATGCTTATAATAGGTTTATATAATGACCATACAACTTATTAATTCAATGGTTAATGTCCTATAGCCCTCAGATCACTCACAAATAATGAAAACACAGTTCTTTAGACAATATTTTGTTAGCAAGAATAAGGGTATATAGGGTTTTACTATATTTTCAACTTATAGGGAATATTTATCTTATATTAGGTTTATAAATACCTTATATGAGTATTATAAACCCCTCTCTATCATTTTTATTCCAAAACAAGATTTAATACTACCTATAATAGGGTATATAATTTTGGTTTAGTGATTGTATGCTTTCCATGAGCAAAACTATGATCAAAATGAAAATCACTTACCATTATCACTATATATTAAAATTATATTTATATTAACACTTCATAAATTCCAAATTCCTAACCCTCTATATAAATTCAAGTGAGGAAATGGTTCAAATACTTGACTTTATTCAAACAAAATTGTATGTTGTATTTCATGTTTAACAAGCTTGGCAGACTTCTCAGAAGTGATTGATTCTAACTCAAGTTAGAATTAATTATCTCCAAAAAAGATAATATAGTTTTATCATAAAAAATATCAATAATATTTAAGTAAATTCACTCACCATTTTATTGTTCAAATAGTTCTTATGCTCTATTACAACCATGTAAATTAATGACACGTAAAATTGACATCACCTCAGAATTACATATATTGCATTAAGGTCATATAAATAAATTTTAAACCTAATAATACATAGTTGAAATTATGTATTCTTAAAAATTACATTATTTATTTATGTATTTTATACATAATATAGACTTAAACTCAGTCCTTCATCCCTATTATGGAAGACTCCTCATCATTTTCTTAGCCATGTCTGGCCTATTATTTATTCCTTCTCCTCCTCAAATCACACCAACCACTATATCATTTATAAATATAATCTGGACTCTTAATAGATAAAATTACATTTATTTATTGATTAGTAACTTCTAAAACTCCTAGACCCATGTAGTGTGGTGGACTGCCACCTCATACCTTAATTGACTTAGCACAAAATTCTCGTGAAAAATACATTTATATTATCCACCTAGGTCCATTAAGACTCCCACATAAAACATTGTCCCTTTAAATTCTCTTGTATACCTCAAATACATAATTATACTCTCATTATAATTTTTAAAATTCAAATGACATAAAACGGTAGGAAACTAGTGTTTAGACTCAAACTCAAATTTGACTTTTAATTCCTAACTCTTATCAACTTGACACCAAACATGAAACAATTAACCATCCTTATGCATCAAAATTGGGATAATTTGAAGATGCCCCTGCATCTTTATGGTAACCCTAACTCAAAATATGTAACACCATAAATATTTTTTAAATTTCTCTTAGTTTTGTAAATTTCACCATGCAATGGCATTGGTTTGGAAAACCTAACTCAAAATATGCAAAACCCCAAATATTTATAAAATTTATCCCAATTTTGTGAATTATGTCATGTAATTATGTTGGTATAAAAAAATTGACTCAAAATATGCAACACCCCAAATATATCCAAATTTTTTCGTAGTGTTCTAAATTGCACAACACTTGTATGAGAAACTTGACTAAAAATATGCAACACCACAAAAATTTATTAATTTTGTCTTAATGTTTCAAATTTTACCATACAATGGCATTCTTAGGGGAAACCTAACTCAAAATATGCAAAAAAACAACTATTTATAAAATTAGTCCTAGTATTGTGAATCACACTACACATTAACATTAGTTTAGGAAACTTGACTCAAAATATGAAACACACCAAATAATTCCAAAATTTGTCCCAATATTATGAATTACACCACATAACATTGGTAAATAAAAATTGACTTAAAATATGTCACACCCAAAATATCATTGAAAATTTTCCTAATATTGTAAATTTCACCATGAAATGACATTGGTATCAGAAAATCAACTCAAAATATGCATCACCCAAAATATTTATAAATTTTATCATAGTGTATCTAATTGCACCATGAAACAACATTGGTATGAGAAACCTAACTCAAAATATGTCACACCTCAAATATTTATAAATTTTTTCCTAGTATTGAGAATTGTGTCATATAATGACATTATTGTTGGAAACTTGACTCAAAACATGCAACACCCTAAATATTTCCAAAATTTGTCTAAATGCTACAAATTATGCAATGCAACAAAATTTGTACTTGAAATCTTACTCAAAATATGAAACACCACAAATATTTCTAAATTTTTTTTTAGAGTTATGAATTATGTGGCATAATGACATTGGTATGATAAATTTGACTCACAATAAGTAACACCCCAAATATTTCCAAAACTTGTCCCATTCTTATGAGTTACACCATGCAATGACATTGTTAAAAAAACCTAATTCAAAATATGCCACACCTCAAATATTTTTTAAAATTCTCTCTATATACACAATATTTTTATTAAATTTAACATTTACTAACACTTTATATCTTACATAAACCTATTGAGTTTCAAGATCTTTGAGTGCACACCTTAAAGGGTGTATTGGGAAAGGGGTGGGTAGACCATTGGTGCTTTTCAAGATTTTTGTGGCTTTGTGTCATTTATACCATTTATCTACCCACCTGATATCAACACAAACTTATCCTATGTACTTACCTAAGCCTTGTATCCTCTCTTTCACCCTTTAGTCATTTCCCCCTTTCATTATCCCTTCCTAAGCCTAAAACCCTTTTTGATAGTTTATAATACAAAATTTATTGGGCCAACTTTGTATTCTGATTGATACTCATTTTCATCAATTAATAATGTAGAGTTGATTGGGCCAACTCTATCAGATAAAAGTTTAGAAAGACTAGGGTTATATTTTCCTAAATGAACACATACATTTCATCATTTATTAGAGAAGAGAATAATAAGAGATATATCTTGTGCATATACTTATCCACCATTATACTTGATGATCATATCTTAGGGTTTCATACTTCTGTGGAGATATGTATCTTGTCTTGTGGAGAATTATTTTAGATGCATTGATAGATTATGTATCCTGGATTTGATTTATCTTTGCCATCCTTACATACCACAATAACTTCTCATGAATAACCTTGGTGAAAGAATAAATTAAGGCTTGGTGGGTTCATCTTCAAAGGTATGTATTCCTCACTTGGTTTCTCCTTTGTAAGAGTAGATATATATGGATTTTTACTTATCTCCCATGCATTAGGATTTTGTATACATTGACATGATTATATCTCTTGTATACATGCTTAAATTTCATGTTTATTACCCCAACTTTATGACACAAGCTTTGGTAAGAACTATATTATATTTTGTTTACTTGTTATTAGTTTAGTGAATATGAAAATATTAGACTTAGTTAAGGTTATTTCATAGGTTTGCTTGAATGGAGGATTTGGATCCCTCCCTAATGATATTATTCTGGTAAGAGATCCCTTGGCTAGATTTAGTAGATCCATTTTTGTCATGAACCCAAATATATAATGTAATTACAATCAAAAATATAAGTGGGATTTATCTTCTCTGAGATATGATTTATTTATAGATTAGTTGCATTTGCCATTGCATACAGTCTCAATATTCTAAATTATGATGCACAATGACATTGTTATGGTAAACCCAAATTAAAATGTGTAACACCATAAATATTTCCAAAATTTATTCCATTGTTTTAAATCATTATTGTGAATTTTACTATGAAATGGCATTGGTTAAGTAAACCTGACTCAAAATATGAAATACCCAAAATATTTTTGAATTTTTTACCAATTTTGTGAATTATGTCATGCAATGAAATTGGTATAAGAAAGGTGAAACAAAATATAAAAGACCCTACATATTTCTAAAATTTATTCTATTATTGTAAATTGTACCACATTGGTATGTGAAATTAGATGAAAGATATGTATCACCCTAGACATTTCTTATATATGTCCCAATGTTGAAAATTGCACCACATAATGACATTTGTAAGTGAAATTGACTCAAAATATGTAACAACCCAAATATTTATTAAATTCATTCTAGTGTTATGAATTACACTATGCAATGACATTGGAACATGAAATTTGATCCAAATTATGCAACACCTCAAATATTTACAAATTTTGTCTTAGTATTATGAATTCTGCCACATGGTCACATTAGTACAAAAAACTTGACTCAAAATATGTAACACCCAAAATATTTACGAAATTTGTCCCAATGTTGTGAATTTCAATGTAAAATGACATTGATATAGGAAACCTATCTTAAATTATTTAACAACCAAAATATTTTTAAAATTTATTACAATGTTGGCAATTACATTATGCAATGACATTGTATGGGAAACCTGACTCAAAATATGTAACACTTCAAACATTTTTGAATTTTTCCCCAGTGTTGATAAGTGTATCATGTAATGAAATTGGTGTGGGAAACATGACTCAAAATATGAAACACCCCATGTTCTTTGAAATGAATACCAATGTTACAAATTATATTACACCATGACATTGGTATAAGAAACCAAACTCAAAAAATGTAACACCATAAATATTTTTTAAATTTATACCAATGTTTTGAATTATTCCATACAATGAAATTTTTATGGGAACCTTGAATAAAAATATACAACACCCCAAATATTTCAAAAATTTGTCCCAGTGATGTGAATTGTGTTATTCAATGACTTTTGTATGGGAAACTTGACTCAAAATATACATCCCAAATATTTACAAAATTTGCCCTAGAGTTGTGAATTACACCATGAAATGGCATTGGTATGGGAAACCTGACTCAAAATATATAATAAACAAAATAGTTTTGAAATTTGTCCCAATGTTTTGAATTTCACCATGCAACAACATTGTTATGGGAAACCTACCTCAAAATATTAAACACCCCAAATATTTTTGAAATTTTTCCTAGTGGAATGACATTTTATGGGAAAACTGACTCAAAATATGTAACACCCCAAATATTTAAAAAAATTTGTATAGTTTTATGAATTTCACCATGTAAAAACATTTTTATAGGAAACTTGACTCAAACTATGCAACACCTCAAATATTTTTTAAAATTTGTGTTATAAACTATACCACATTGGTATGACAAACCTAACTCAAAATATTCAAGACCTCTAATATTTCTTAAATTTGTCCCAATGTTACAAATTATAATAGAAAAAGACATTGATAGGAAAACCCTAACTCAAACTATGCAACACCCAAATTATTTATTAAATTTGTCCTAGTATAGTGAATTGCACTATGTAATGACATTGTTATAGAAAACCCACCTCAAAATATTCAATACCCCAAGTATTTATAATGTTTGTCCTAATGTTGAGAATTATGATGTGTAATAAAATTGGTATGGGAAACTTGACTCAAAATATGTAGCATGCCAAATATTTATATAATTTTCCCCAATATTATGATTTATACTATGAAATGGCATTCGTGTGGGAAAATTGACTCAAAATATAAAACACCCTAATTATTATTAAATTTATCCCAGTGATGTGAATTATATGCACAATGATATTGGTATAAGAAACTTCAATTTAAATATGTAACACCCCAAATATTTTTAAAAGTTTTCTCAATGTTGTAAATTTCATTATGCAATGACATTGGTATAGGAAACTTATCTCAAAATATGTAACATCACAACTATTTCTAAAAAAATACCAGTGCTGTGAATTAAACCATGCAACAACATTGGTATGGGAAACTAGATTCAAAATATCCAAGATATTTTTAAAAAATTTCACATTTTTAAATTTTTTTTAGTGTAATGACATTGGTATGGGAAACTAAACTCAAAATGTGTGACACCAAAATATTTTTAAAATTTATCCTAGTGTTGTAAATTGTGACATGCAACAACATTAGCATGGGAAACCCAGATCAAAATATACAACACCATAAATATTCCTAAAATTTGTCTTGATGTTATAAATTATGCCATGTAATGACATTAGAATGGGAAACATAACTCAAAATATGTAACACCCCAAATATTTTAAAAAAATCCTAGTGTTGTGAACTATAATGTGTAAAGAAATTAGTGCGAAAAACCCATCTCAAATATGAAACACTCAAAATATTTATTAATTTTTTCATAGTTTTTCAAATTGTACCATATGATGACATTGGTATAGGAATCTTGAATCATAATATGCAACATCTCAGATATTTTTGAAATTTCTCCCAATATTGTGAATTACACCATGTAACAACATTGGTATATAAAACTCAATTAAAAATATGCAACCCCTAAAATATTTCCAAAATTTATCCTAGTGTTGTGAATTATGTTACACAATGTAATTGGTATAGGAAACCTAACTCATAATATGTAACACCCAAAATATTTTTATTTTTTTCCTAGTGTTGTGAATTTCACCATTTAATGCCATTGGTATGGGAAAACTAACTCATAATATGTAACACCCTAAATATTTCCCCATGTTGTGAATTGTTCCATGTAATGACATTATTTTAGGAAATATGATTAAAAATATGCAACACACCAATTATTTATAAAATTTGTCCTAGTTTTATGAATTGTGTAGAGTAACAACATTGGTATGGTAAAATTGTCACAAAATAAGAAATACCTAAATATTTTTAACATTTGTCCCAATGTTGTAAATTGTGCCACATTGGTACTAGAAACCTGACTAAAAATATGAAACACCCAAAATATTTCTTGAATTTATCCCAATGTTGTAAATTATGTTGCACAATGACATTGATAGGGGAACCTAGCTAAAAATATGCAATACCATAATTTTTAATAAAATTTATCCTAGTGTTGTGAATTACATCATGTAATGACATTTTTATGATAAATCCTACTTAAAATATTCAATAGCCTAAATATTTCTAAAAATTTTCCTATTATTTTAAATTATTCCGCACAATATCATTTTTATAGGAAACCTGACTCAATATATAAAAAACCCCAAGTATTGCTTAAAAAATCCCCAATGTTTTGAATTATGTCATGCAATGACATTCTAATGGGAAAGTTGACTGAAAATATGAAAAACCCCAAATATTTTAAAAAATCCCAATGTTAAAAATTATGCCACATAATGACATTGGTATGGTAAACCCAACTCAAAATATGTAACCCAAATATCTATGAAATCCATCTCAATGTTTTGAATTGTGCCATACAATAACATTGGTACATGAAACCCATCTCAAAATATGTAACACCCTAAATATTTTTGAAATTTGTCCTAGTTTTGTAAATTGTAATGCACAACAACATTGATAAGGAAACCTGACTCAAAATAAGCAACATCCAAAATATTTCCAAAATTTATCTAAGTGTTATGAATTATGCCACACAACAACATTAGTACAAGAAACCCAAATAAAAATATTTAACACCCCAAATATTTATTAAATTTTTCCCATTGCTACAAAGTTTGCTATATAATAATAGTGGGATAGGAAACCTGACTTAAAATATGCAACACCATAAATATTTCTATAATTTATCCTAGTGTTATGAATTACATCATTTAATGACATTAAGATGGGAAAGTTGACTCAAAATATATAAAAGCCCAAATATTTATAAAAAAAATCCTAGTTTTGTAATTTGTTTCACACAATGGCATTGGGAAAAGAATCCTAACTCAAAATATGCAACATTGTCATAGTTTTATGAATTTCATAGCATATCACAATTAGTATGATAAACCTAATTCAAAATATGTAAAACCCAAAATATTTTTTAAATTTGTACCAATGTTAAAAATTGTATATCACAACAACATTGGTATGGGTAACCCAACACAAAAAATATAACATCCTAAATATCTCTAAAATATATCCATTGTTGCAAATTTCACCAAGCAATGACATTGGTACAAAAACCCAAATCAAAATATGTAATAACCCAAATATTTTTAAAAAATTTCCTAGTGTTACAAATTATGTCACACAACAACATTGGTATGGGAAACCTAACTCCAAATATGCAACACCCCAAACATTTATAAATTTTGTCCCAGTGTTGTGAATTTTATCATGCAAAGACATTGGTATGGGAAACCTAAAAATAAATATGCAACACCCTAAACATTATAATATTTATTATAGTGTTATGAATTGTGACACACAATAACATTGGTATAAGAAACTTGACTCAAAATATACAACACTCTAAATATTTTAAAAACTTTTCCTAGCATTTTGAATTGTATCATGTAATGACATTCGTATGAGAACCGTGACTCAAGATATCTAACACCCTAAAATTTCTGAAATTTGTCCATGTTGTGAATCTTTCTCTAAAATGACATTGGTAAGTGGAAACCAACTCAAAATATGTAAATCCCTAAATATTTTGACTTTTTTTCCCATTTTTATGAATTGTGTAGTGCATTGACACTAGTATAGGAAACTTGACTCAAAATATGCAATAGGTCCCTAATATTTCTAGAATTCCTTCCAATGCTTCAAATTGTTATGTGAAATGAAATTGGTATGGGAAAATTGACTCAAAATATGTAAGACCCTAAATATTTCAAAAAATTGTACCATTATTGTGAATTGTATAATGAAATGTCATTAGTAAAGTAAACTAGACTAAAAATTTACAACACCCCAAATATTTTCAAAAAATTTCCAATATTGAAAAATGTGTTATGTAACAACATTGATATGAGAAACCTAACTCAAAATATGTAGCACCAAAAATAGTTCTTAAAAATTTCCTAATGTTGTGAGTTGTGTCACAAAAGAACATTAGTATGCAAAACCTAACTCAAAATATACAACACCCCAAATATTTATGAAATTTGTACCAGTGTTTTGAATTATGACATGAAATGAAATTACTATGATAAACTAGACTCAAAATATGCAAAACCCCAAGTATTTATAAAATTTGTCCTAGTGTTATGAATTATGAAGTGTAATGACATTGGTATGAGAAACCTAACTCAAAATATGTAACAACCCAAATATTTTTTAATTTTTCCCCATTATTGTGAATCACACCATGCAATGACATTGGTACAAGAAACTTGACTCAACATATGCAACACCCCAAACATTTTCAATATTTTTCCAAGTGTTGTAAATTATGTCATATAATGACATTACTATGGGAAACCTAGCTTGAAATATGCAACACCCCAAATATTTATGAAATTTATCCCAATGTTATTAATTACATCATGAAATGACATTGGTGTTGAAAACCTGAATCAAAATATGCAAAGCATCAAATATTTTTAATTTTTTTTTGTATTGTTTTAAATTATGTTATCCAAAAACATCGGTATAGGAAACCTAATCTAAATATACAACACCCCAAATATTTTTGATATTTTTCTAGTGTTGTGAATTACACAACATAATGACATTGGTATGGGAAACATGGTTCAAAATATGAAACATAATAAATATTTTACAAAGTTGTCCCAATGTTGTGAATTGCATCACATTGCAACATTGGTATAGGAAACCTAACTCAAAACATGAAACACTATAAATATTCATTAAATTTGTCTAAGTGTTTTGAATTGCACCACACAACTAAATTGGTATGGAAAACCTAATTAAAAATATGCAAAACCTCAAATATTTCTAAAATTTGTCCCAATGTTTGAGTTATGTCCCACAACAACATTGGTACATGAAACCTAACTCATAATATTCAATAACCAATGATTTTTTTTTAAATTTACCTCAGTGATGCAAATTGTGACATGTAATAATAACATTGGTATGGGAACCACAACTAAAAATATACAACACCAAAATATTTTTGAAATTTGTCATAATTTTATGAATTATGTTACAAAATGAAATTGGTATGGGAATTTTTACTCTAAATATGTAACACCCCAAACATTTTTAAAAATTACCCCACTATTGTGAATTATATTGCACAACAACATTGGTATGGTACACTTGACTGAAAATATGCAACTCACCAAATATTTATGAAATTTGTCCTAGTGTTACAAATTATGCCACATAATAACATGGTATGGGAAATTTGACTCAAAACATGAAACACCTAAAATATTTATAATCTTTTTATTAGTGTTATGAATTGCATTATGTAACAACCTTGGTATGACAAACTTGACTCAAAATATGTAACACCTCAATATTTGTGAAAATTTTCCTAGTGTTGTGAATTATACCACATAATGACAATGGTATGAGAGTGTCATGACCATGTTTTACCTAATTTTATTTCATATTATTGATATAGTTAGTTTTAAACTATTTTATAAATGTTTTGTTTCTTTGATTATTATTTTATAGTTTTTGATCTACATTTATACATTTTATTATTA